>UCQR01073405.1:2260-19321 GCA_900474235.1 Cecidostiba semifascia
AATTAAGCGATCTCCATTACGAGAATGAGCCTGATGTGTATAAAAAGAGAAACTCTCGAAACGTGCAATTTGCAATTAAAGACCATTGATCACCGGTATAATGAAGAGAGTCGTGATTATCCGTGTAAACGCGATCCATAGAGAGTTTGTTATAATAAAATAATTGTATATCAGTGCGGGAGTGGTTAAAATCGATCAGGGATATACACATCGGAGACAAATGTTGTTATTTTTTTTAATAATCTGGTCGGCAATCTGGCTTCATTTACCACGGATCACTTTTTATAAAAATAAAGGATACGTTTTTCTCTCTGTATATACTTATTACAATGATTCTCATATCCTAGCGAACGATATAAATTAAAGCTTTACTGGCCGAATATGCACATTCACATCCGCGCGCACTTTGCGAGCTATTCGTTCCGTGCCGAGTGCACATTCTCTCTCTCTCTTTCTCTATATATGTAGCTTAAAGTCCATTCGACGGTGGCTACCGAGTCGCTTCCGCAGTATAAGGGGGAGTGGAGTATGATGTCGCGTGGCGGCAGTAGACGCTATACAGGAAGTAGTCCAACTGCAGTGTGTATGTGTATGCTATACATATATATAGAGGCGACCATTAGAACGAGCAGCGTCCTTCTTTCTCTCTTCCGAAATAATTGCGAGTCGTCCGGGTGGCCGAGGACAAAAGTGTCCGTCGGATTTCCTTTTTTAATTGACGTGCGCCTATACTGATGCTTTATTTTTTCCATCGCGGAGGACAAATAACTTCGTTTCCGGTACCATTGTGCCAGCACGAGTGTCCAATTATTATATAGATCGAACTCTTGGTATATTTGTAAAAAAAAGAAGCCAATTACAAGGACGCGGTAGTCCTCTCATATTTATGAATTCTCCCCTAAACACACGACGATGTATGTCGAAAAAATCAAGCAGCATTGTCTCCGTCCTTAATACTTCTATAATACAGAGTACATATATAGGCGACACAAACGCAAACACATATCGCAGCAGAGACGGACTATGTGTTTGTGTGCAGTACTGCAGCATTTAAATGGCAAAGTACAGGTGTGTGTATATATACTTCTCCAATCGGATTTATGCCCGGCTCTTTCCGCCGCCCACTGTCTTATCTCTCAGCGCGTATCGGCTGTCCCTTCTTCTGCTACTTCGTTGGTAGGGCAATATTTCCCGAGCTGTTTCCGCTCTCTCTCTCTCTCTCTCTCTCTAGTACACGCGGGAACGATAGGCCCGTCGAGTCGAGCAACGATTAATGCGACGCGAGGCTGTTTAGTCCCTCTCTCTCTCTCTCTTTCTCTTTCGCGTTTCTTCCGGAGTTATATAGGGGTCGCGCGCGAGCAAAGACACGATCGTTGCACCTTGATAACGACCTCTTGCGCGCAAGGTGGGCCATGTAAGAGTCTCTCTCTCTCTCTCTCTTTCGCTCATTGAATGCAGCTCTCGCAGGAGAGAGAGAGATAGTGCTGCACTTATCGAGCTTTACATTGCGCAATTCATTCCGCAATTTATAAGAGATAGTATAGTGTGTTGTACTGCAGTCTAGGGGGATTAAGTTGTATTGCGCTGCAGTCGTTGTAGCAGCTGCTTTGACCTTTTGTACATAATAATACAAATGGTACTCTAGCTCTCAAACGACTGATTTACTATTTTTTTAAATATGTTTCATCAAGCTCTGTTAATAAATGAAAAAAACAAAAGATTGAAAAAGAAATATATCATCCCGCGTCATTAAAAAGAGAGGCTATACACACGCGATCAAAGCCACATAGACAAGGCGAGCAATCACGACGACATCACAGCAGTGGGATGATACCCTCCGCGACTGGCTTTGATTTTTACCGGAAAGTCGAAAGAGATAGAGAGAGAGAGAGAGAGAGAGGCGAGATCGATCGGAGAGCTGTTTCTCCGGCTCTATTTTCCGGTAGCAAACAATGAAACGGTTACGGGAACGCGTTAACGGCAGCAGCCGCATTGTCTCTCTGCGAGCTCGAGTCTCTCTCGGTGTATATAGGAAGACAATGCTTTATTTCCAGGCGCCGCGTTGAGCGCAAAGGGCTTTGGAGTTTTACGCGAAATCGACTCGAAACTTGGTTAAAATTTAACCCCCTGAAAGGAGATGGCTCTTGTGGGGGGTAAATTGGATCGATTTCGGTATAGCATATGTATAGGTATAGTCAATCTGAAATTTCTCTATTCTTGCTTATATATACATAAACTCTAATCTCATCATCGCTCGAAACTCTCGGCAAATCCACGCAGCAATTCTCTTCAGAGGCTATAATAACTCACGATCCCGTGCGCGCGTGTGTCTCTCTCTCTCTCTCTCTCCAAGTCAAACTGGCGAACCGCCGAGCCTTTTGCTGTGATGCACAACAACATTCTCTCCCGTTGAATTAACAAGGCAACGACGTCAAGAAGCAACACACTAATCAGGCCCCGCAATCGCTTCTCCTCGAAAGCGCACATCACATATCCCCATCTAGAGTTGAATTTTCTCGAAAGCAGCTTCTCGCGGGTAATTTAGTCGCATCATGATGGAACAAGAGCAGTATAGTCCTCCTCGTCCTCGTCGTCGTCAAATCGCAATGTGGGGTATATACTATATACACATACATAGTATAGTTTCCAGCGGTGGCTTTGCGCTCGTTTGCCTCGCATTCAGTGGAACACTTCGGTCCGGGCATTAACGCGCCTCGACAGATATACACACTGTGCGCAGGGGTACTTGCTGCACTATATACTGTGCGAAATTACGTACGAGCTGCTACTGCTCTGTTCTTGCACGAAATAACGCGGAGTAAATATAATCGTTGGCGTTCTGTTGAGTGCGTGTGTTGCAGTAGGCTTGAAAAATTAATTGAAAAAAAAAAAATTAACATAGAGCAAGAAGTAATATAATTTAAATTCGCAAAACAGTAGAGTGCACTGCATATGTATTATAGTCGCAGCTCTAAATTTCCCCCGTAATCCAGCAGTGTACTTTCGACACGGCGCGCTTTTCAAATTTGTTCTCTCGAATGCATCACGCAACCGTTCGCCATCCCTCTCTCCCTATCCCCTACATATATATACCTATACACACACATCTCTATACACACACACACACGTGAACGAGACTCCAGAGAAGCGAGTATATATAGCGTCGGCAGCCGCCGTTATTGGGAAACAGTTGGTGTGCAGTATAGCCGAAGCCTCGCCGGCGGTCTCTCGCTGCTGCAGGAAACGAAATATATTGGCGTCGCTGCGGTTCGAGTCGCTGCGCTGGCCCCGATCTGTCACACAAATCACTCCCTCTCTCTCTCTCTCTCTCTCTCTTTTCCCCGGCGGCTATATATCTCGCGATATCAACGATCCTGTACACCGCCGCCGCTACCGTCACGTGGACGCGACACAATCGCGAGCGTGTTACGACACACACACACACACACACACGCGTGCAAGCTCTGATGGTTATTAAATTGGAATTAAGCGCGCAATCGAGAGAGAGAGAGAGAGAGCTTCGATTATACCTCGCGTATATGCGCACGTGTGAGCTGCAGTTGGAGAGCGAGAATCTGATTAACGCAGAGGGGTTAAGCGCTTTTAACGCGATTTTTGTTACGGTTAATCCTCGGGGCTGAAAACGAGCAACTCTCTCTCTCTCTGGTGAACTTGTTTGCATAGAATTTCGGAGAGGGGGAGGGCAAGGATTATAAAAGCCATGCATTACACATTTCAATTATTTTAACGAGCAGCTCTCTCGACTAAGTGCAAAAAATATACCTTAATCCGGCCTAACGAATGTAACAGAGAGGGAGAGAGAGAAAGAGCGCTTACACAGCGGACTGAGTTCGTGGAACTGCTGGCTGGTACGCTTCTAAAAGTGTCATTTACAATTCAAGCCATGTAAATGAAAGTGGCCTAACCTACTTCCTCCCCTGAACTATACTACTGTGCCCGTGTAACTGTGTAACGCTAATGACACTTTCCTAATATCGTATATAACTAATTGATGAATATAACCGTTTTGTATACTGTGTGGCATAGTTTTTGACTATATAGTATTTCGCTTGAGAGAAAATTCTATAATGTTCAATCCCTGGCTTCAAGCCCGGATTTTTCTGTATATAGTCACACACGCCTAAACAAATGATAAATCATCGAGACGAAAAACGAGGCTATTTCCACGTGCAATAAACATATACACGCGCGGCTGCAGCGCAATAACGGCTAATTTACGAGGGACTAGTACTGCAGCGCCGAAAAACGCGTAAACGCAAAGGATTTCACGATTTGTCGACGAGCGCGCGCGCGAAACGGCCATCACTCGGCAAGCTTTATGCTTATTCATACTTTTACGGCCTCTCGTCCTCGTCGTCGTCGCGACACGACAATTTTCGCAAGCTCGAGTTTACGCGTATACGTCTCAAGATTTTGCAAGGGTCGTTCGATTTATTGACGCGTATTTTAGGACGATTGAATTTAATGTGTCGTTGGTATCGCCGGCCGCGAGCGAGAGCTGATGCGTCGTGTCTGACTGTAGGCTGACACGATCTACTATGTAGTTGTGTACATTCGTTTTGTTGTATATTATACACGTATAGTAGTTTTATACGCGAAATAATGCATCATGGACGAGTATACGGCAGCGTAATTCACATAGACGCTACTGCTGCACACTGCGTGCCAATATATATTTTCGCGATTTTATTCCCTCCTCTCCACAACTGCAGCTCTTTTGGCAGGACGTTCACCCATCGCTCTCTCTCTCTCTCTCCCTCATCAGCCCAGTCATCGTCATTGTTATACATCGTCGATAAAAACACCAGAGCCGCAAATGCATTGTTGCTCACTCTCTCCCTCTCTCTCGAATATAGCCATTGTGTACTCTATACTGTTCAAAGTGCACATCTGTTTTTCCAGGGCGATAATAGCCGACGATTCGAAAATTCGAAATCTCTCGCACATCAGAGTAGTATATAGCTCAGTAATAGTGTACGAGAGACGCGATGAAAGGCATCCAGAAGCGTCTGGAATTCCTCCCATTTAACGTCACCGAGAAAAATGCGAGAACGAGAAAGAGAAATAGAGGGGAAAAATGCAGCCTCTGCTTTCCTTCAGACAGTATATGTTATATGGGAGGAGAAAAAGCGACGCTACTGGCTCTATATAATATAACACGAGAGCTACTATAGAAGAAGTTATATTTTAGTGTAAAAAAAGGCAGTCATGCTTCATTATCTTCGATCCGATTAATTGGATAACAGCAAAACGAGATGGTATACACATGAGTGAGACGTATTGCGGAGGATAAACCGTCGACTGCATGTACACGAAGCGAGAAATCAGGAGATAGTACGAAAGAAGCGTATACCGGCGAATCGATTGGACGGCCAATGAAAATTTATACGCGAGCGCGAGTAGATCCCTTACGAGCCTATGAATAAAAAATGTCCTCTCCTCTCTCCGAGCTGCTCTCGAAGACGCAAGAGAGAGAGAGAGAGATATCGCGCGCGTCTAATAAATTCCCCCGACCTGTCTGCTGCTCTCTCACCTTTCCTCGACTCGTCCTTTACAATTTTCCCCGACGACTTTACTTCCTGAGAGCTTACTTTGCCACACGGATTTTTTTTTTGTTATTATTTTAAATAACAATTAAGTATAATATTTTTAACGAATATAATAAAAGAGAGAAAAAGGACGAACTCGGCTCCAGAGGGAAAAAAAAGCCTCCGCAAACTTTTCAATTAACAAGCATTTTCGTATAACAGAGCACGCGCACACTCGGCCCAGCCACGTTCCACTACTTAGCTGCGCGCACACCGCCTTCGGGCAGTGCAGTCCCTCTCTTTGTCTCTCTTTTCGGCCTCTCGAGCAGCTGGCGTCGGCTGCGACCACGTCAGCGCGACTTTAACGCTTCCGGCTACGATATTCGAGGGAAGAATCTCTCTCTCCGGTGTCCTCCTGGAAATCAAGGAGTTCCCGATCGATCCGTCCTCTTCTTCTTCTTCTTCTTCGAAGGAGAAAGAGAAGACGTGAGACGAGTTCCTACGGAATTCCAAATCAAGATTAAAGTCCGCGGGGGAGATCGACTTGTCTCGCTCTCGCGCCAGACCTATAACCTTTGTCCTTTTAATTTTACGATAATGTTTTCTTTATTCAGCTGGGGCTCCCTCTCTCACTCTCTCTTATTCTTTCATCAGAGTGTATAGAGAGAGAGAGAGAGAGAGAGAGGAAATGCCGTCGGGACACTGATGGATTCTAACGGGAAAATCCGCGACGACAGAGAGAGAGCTAGCTCTCTCGAATTTATATACGTATATACACTTTGAGAGAAGGAGCGATGGATTTCGATTCGCTCTCGTCGAATCGAAAGGAATATATAACTTGGCGCTGGGCAAATTATTAGTTTAGCCGTGCGGCGGAGTTCTCTCATAGCTCATCGTAATTTCGAAAAGCAAAAGTTTGCCGCGCTGAACTTGAAAATTAAGTCGAGAGCTTGCGTCGCCGCCGCTCCTGACAGGCGAATTCCAAGCCATTGAGAGTCTAGCGTGTGGAATGAAAATTAATCTTTGCTCTCTCTAAATGGAGAAAAACAATCTTTAATGCTTCGTCTGATCCAGATGAAAACATACATGGCACACATCGGTAGAGCGTAAAAAGCTCGCCTCTGCTCACTTGTGTTTATATGCAGGCGAACGACACCTCGGGTCGCCGCCGGTGTATTATATCGTGGCCCGACTTTTCCGCAGTATAAAAAAGAAGCTCTCGCCGACTCCTCGAGATGGCCTATCGCAAGCCTCTCCACAGCATCTCCTTCTCTATAACGGATCGATGGCCTCTCGCGCCGAAACAGTATATATATAGGTCCTCCTCATTGACCAGCTTTTTGCTTTTCTATACGCACCAGCCGCGACATATCCATCCTTTATTTCCGAGCTAATATATAAGACACTTCTCCATCGCTCTCCGGTGTACAAATCCTAGATTTATATAAATAACGAATCTGCAGCGGAAAATTTGCTGATCACCCACAAAAACTGGGTCATCAGCAGCTATTCCTAATCGACCATTTAGAAGCGTCATCAATTTCCTCGCTCTTTTCTTTTTTTGAACCACGTCTGCACTTAATCATTGTCATCATCATCCACGTCATTGTCGCGCGCGCGCGCGCTTGTCTCCGAAGCTTCTTCGGAAAGCTCTCTCGTGGCATCGGAGAGACAGCTAAAGTCATCGGCGGAAACTGCATGTAGCTATGTGTCTATATAGGTATACAGAATCTATAGGAACAGAGGAGAATGAGAGAGGGAGAAGATGGATGAAGCCGAGCGCAGCTGTTACTTACCGGCGCGGCACGCGAGATTCGAAGAAATCTCGAGGAGCGAAAGCTCGTATATATACATAGGGGGTGTGTTGCATCACGTGTATATATCAGGAACGTAGCAGAGTATATAGCGAGGATGATGTATAAGCTCAGCTATATCTCTGCAAGTTTCGCTGAATTCGTACAAAGCCGAGCGATTTTTGTTTTCCAAATTTCGTCGTGTGTTCTAATTTTCTGCACCGGCTATATCGCACGACGACAACAACATCATGCAGTAGCGCGCGCGAACCTCAGAACAACGGTACTTGGCTCATATATAGCAGCTTATATTCGCATATAGTCCAAAGCATCAGCCAACCTCCTCCTCCTCCTCCTCCTCCTCGAGACTCCATCGATCCGGAAGAGTCGCCTATACTCCCTGTACTAGCCTCTCTCTCTCACTCACTCCTTATACTTGCAAGTAGGTATATACGATGAAGCGAAATTGATTGAGCGTATACGCCGCAGCTAACGGTGCGCTCTTGGCTGCGCGCGTGTCAGCCCTGCTGCGTCATCTTTGATCGAGAAACCAGTAAGGGAGAATGGAGGAGGTCACGGAACGAGGGATATACCAGCAAGCATATATATACATGTATATGGAGAAGCTTGCAAGCGAGCAAAGTCGCTGTCTTCTCTCTCTCTCTAGTATATAGCGCTGATCTTTTGACGGAGACGTATTATATACATGTATATATATATCAGATCGATAACGGGCGATAAGTGAATTTTCAATGATTGTAGTGTCAGAGCGAAGCATTATTATGTTAATCGGCCTCATCCCTTTTGTGTAACTCTATATCATCTACAAGGCTATTATTAATCTATCTCTCTCCTAATCAAACTCGACGTATAACAAATTGAATATACACGTGTCGAGAGAGGCGATTCACTCCAAATCACCGTCGTCACATCAGTCTTATTTTCCCCTTCGGCCGCAACTTTGCCGAGTAAATAAGACACTCTCCCGCGCTATATACGACAAAGTTCCGAGCATTAGCCAAGACTATACGGTATACGGGGCATCGATGCAGAACAGGTCGTGTGAAGCGAGACGAACATATACACACATACACATAGCTGCAGAGCATGTATACATATACATATACACGTGAGGAGAAGCGATGGACGCGCGGGCTTTTGTCTGTTCATTTGGCGCGGACTAACCGAGTTAGATCCCGAGAAGCGCTAACCCAATCATCCTATATCCTGTGCTTGCAAGCTTCCTCTCTCTCTCTCTCTCTCTCTCTCGCTATAAGCCTCTCTGAGATACCGCCTCGGGCGAGAGCTTGGTAGAGATCTTTCCCGCTTTTGAAAGCCGCGGCCTTTATTTCAGCTTCTATATTTTTTATTATTTCTCATTTCGTTTATATAATAACTATCTATACAATATATAGTTCTTTAGAATTCGATCTCTATTATATGCACCGCCGCTGATTATTATAAGAGCTTTATAATCAATTGTGCGTGCAGAGCGCGACGCATATAACTATAAGAGGGGTGATGGGGACAATGAATTTGAATATATACGCGCACGATATAATCCGATAAAATATCCGCAAATTGCCGGATGAAATTATCGATGCAAAGTATAACTCGCAGAGAAATGAAATCCGTAGCGCGTGGTCCCGATATAACGAGCGGCGGCGACGAGTCCGCGCAATAAAAATTAAAGCTCCGAATAAACGTTATACGCACACACACACACACACACACACACATTGAATAAACACACAATCGAATAAATAAATAAAACACACACGCATGCAATTGTCGAATTAGCGTATGTATACGAACACGAAGATATGTACACGGTGAAAAAGTCTAAACGAGAATCAATATAAAGCTCTTTGTCTCTCTCTCTCTCTCTCTCTTGGAAAGTTTCAAAAAGCGCGATTTCGCGTGCAGCCGCTTATTCGTGTATAAATTTCCACCGAGAAATGTCTATGCCATCTTCTTCACCAGGCACTTTTATACATGAATATGAAATATATTCACGATATTTAATCGAACCCTTTCGTGCAGCACGATCTTTTGTATATATAATAATAATAATGATAATAATTTCCCGATATATACAAGCACTCGCAGATAATCTAAAACTTTAAATTATGGATTTCAGGCGAGCGCTGCACACACGCCTCTGCGTGTCCCGTTCTAATGCAAATGCTCTGAGCGCATGCAGAGAATGGAAGTAGCTGCGTGTGTGTGTGTATGGGAGGAACGAAAAGGTGTATCGTCGTTTGTAATGCAAAGCGTCTTTTCGCCCGTATTAGATAGAAGAAAATCCCGTGGATAACGTTCCCCATTTGCTCCCCGCCGGCTGATTAAACGAAGCAGATATAAAGCGCCTGGCGCACGTATCGTCTTCGGGTGATCGTCGTCATCTCTATATAGATAGAGTATATAGTCCGGGGACGATAAATACGCGCGTGACCAGAACCGGCACCTGATTGGTTTCGTAACGTCGGGGACGATAATGATGCGCATCTCGGGTCTCTCTCGTTGAGCTGTATACTGCTATTTCCCGGAAGTGCGCAAGCTCGTAATGGTGGCGGATCGTATATATAAGCTACAGTTGAATTAGGAGTAAGTCCTTTATTCTTTCGAGGGGGGTGTACTTACGCACGCTGGAACTTTTGTTATGTAGAATATATATGTTATGTAGATTATTTACATTTTGTGATGCAAAATACAGTAGATAACGTATATAAGTATTATTCGTATAGTAAAATCCATAATACGAACGCAAGTGCATATCGCGAAATAGAGAGAGAGAAAGAGAGAGAGAAAAAAAGCCAGTCAAAGGTCTCCCATCAACTTGTCTCTCTCTCTCTCTCTCCAGGTATTCTAATACATATATACGTATATACCGGGGAAGAGGCTTCAGCGATGAGAAAAGCTGCAATTCTGCAAGAAAAAGGCCTGTGTCTTTGCAGAGCAGCCGATACACGTATATGCGTGTATATAGGTGGAGCTTCAAGCTCTTCATATATATATATATATACATGTATAATACTGCAGAGAGAAGGGTCGACGAGCGCTACAGGGCCATCCAGCCGAAGTAGGGTAAGTATGGCCTTTGCCCTCGCGTATAGCACAGCTCGCAAGAGAGAGAACACGAGAAGAGATAGCCGCCCTCGCACCTGAGTGTGAGAGATACATGCATATAGGTGTATGCGAAGAAAAAAAAAGAAGAAGAAGAAGTTGGCGTTGTCTCGGGCTATGATTGTCCAAACGCAATTCTTGTCTGTGCCTTGAGATACCAAGAATTGTGTGGGGACATCAGCGCTCGGAGCGCGGATCAACGATCCTGCTGCTGCTGCTATACTCTTGTACGAACTGGGATTTTCTCGCGAAGATGAGATTGCTGCGAGTGATGTATTTTGTTGCCCGTGCTGTTGTAACGTTTCTGTGTGAAAAGCGAATTGCGTTCTTTTTGTTGTTGTGATTTTACGCGATGTTGCGTTTCGACGATAAAGATTGTAACGTGTACTCTGATTTTGTAAACCGTATGTATATATTCTGTATGCAATTAGCGGATGAATCGCGAGGTTTGTTTGTAACGCTATAACATCTCAATTGCGGTGTATAACTATAATCCGATATGATGACTGTATAATTAATTGGCGATGATACTGTAGAATCGATTTTTGTATCAGTTCATCACTTTTTATCACAGCGCACACGATTCACGATTCAGTATATAATCCTATATCTGAAATTCCGATGGTATATGATTATATAAATAGACATCAGTAGCTAATAATAATGTAAATAATAAAAGACGATAGAATTATACATGTAAAACATCAGCGTTATCTACATCTCTCTCTCTCTCTCTCTCGAAAAATTGTAAAACACGAATTTCAGCAGCTCCAATTCATCCTCGAGCCATCGCGATCCATCCCTCAAGATTTCACACACCCACATGCGCTACTGCAGAGACAAGCAGAGACGAGCACTCAGGGATCGTCGCGGTAACGTATATCTCGGTATATATATATATATAAAGCTTGGGACGAAAGCGGGAAACTCTGCGGGCTGCCACATAGCGAGCGGCGAACGGCTTCGTCAGCAGTTACGTTTCAGCTGCGGAAAACGGAATCAGAACCCATTCTTTCTCGCTCGTCTCGTCCTGTGTATGTGGCGAGTGTCTTATATATATATATCCCTTTCTCTTCTTCTTTTTTCTTTTTTTTTTTTACAAGCTGAGGAAGCGAGCAAGAGAAATGGATGAAAAAAGGGGCTTATGGGAAACTGCGTTTTTCGGATATTATTTCCATCGATGCGAGATGAGCTGAATATATTATTGCGAGAGCGATAATTCATCGAAATAGAGAGAGCCTTGCGAGACGGAATGATTGATTAAAAATGTTTGCTTTTGATATCAGGCTTGAGAGTGATGATGGAAATTTTAGCAAACTGGGTCACTCGAGAGTGGCGTAACGCCAATCATATACATGTAGCTCTCTCGCTTCATCCTTATAATTTAGAATTTATTAAACGACGGCTTATTACGGTTCCTATCATAAATTATTTAACTACCAACATCAGCTATATATGTATACGTAAATGCCGGATCCACCGCTATACAACACACGCAAACTCGGTATTAAGAAAATTCCGTATACTATATACATCAGTAAGTATATATACGTAACCCACAGACTAATTACAAACTTGTCCCGCATTCCATCGCGCTGACGCAATAACATTACGACTGAAAAATTTTCCCCAACGACTTAATCAAGCGTATACGTATATAATGTAAACCGTCAAAAGCACGCAATTTCCTTACGCGTATACTATGTATACCGCCCTCGATCTTCCAAAAGTCAAAACTCAAAACCCACTCGCGCTTCGCACAAGCGTATATACAATTATACACCCCTTGCCGTCGTCGTCGTCGTCGTCGGCCAACTTAATCCAGCCAAACTTGCGACTATATAGTAACCCAAGCTCCGCAAGCTATATATAACAGATATATCCACCTCGTGCGAGCACAACTTCACCACTATAATACTCTGTCGTCAAAAGTCGCCACGCTATATATACATATACATACGACAGAGAGAAAGACAGAGAGCCGTTTCTCAAAGGTGCGGCGAGCGCTCGGATTTCCAAGCGCGCGCGACATGCAACTTTAAGTCTCGGCGCGCTGCACGCAAGCATACATTATGCATTTCGGATTTTACGTCGCCTCGTTATATACATATATATACGTATATACACGCGCGAAGGCACAAGTGTGATGTGACTGCCTCGGGCGAAAAATCAAATAGTGGGTACGTGCGAGACGTTATATTCGCGCGCGACACACAGTTGCTACTATGCCGTTGTTGGTTGTGTCGCGTAAATTTGACAGATCAGTCGTTCTGCGGAGTGGAGGACTGTGTATTACGCTGTCAGACAAAACTTGAGGCTTGAGAGTATATACGTGCTTAGTGGAAATGGGGAGAAATTTTTCGTTGGAAAGATATCTCGTCGCGGGGCTGAGAGTTATATTGCACGAGCTGATGTAGTGTGAGAGAAATAAAGAGAGGAGATAAGTGGGATGATGTGGTTTGTGGATTACACGTCGTTTTACCGGTGAAAGATTAAGGAGACATTTATATCAGTATTGGTCATTGGAGACTCAATTATCAATTCTATCACTGTTATATCGCACGAACCGAAAGCACATCTTAAATCGCACGATAACAACCGCACAAGTCCATCAATAAAGCTCGCAAGCACTACTTATATAATAAAGCTCGCAATAACTCGACACGTTATACTCAAGCGTTCATTAGCCTAAGCACAACTATTATATGCACGTCGTGTAGGCGATGAGCAAGTATATTAGCTTAGTCATTGTTATTTCTCCGTCACATATCCTACGACGTCGAGCTTGTATATACAGTATATATGTGTCTATTCCTCGGAAGCAGCAGTCACACCGCGCCACCACTATACCGTTTCAGTTATTGCCACGGGCTATATACACGAAATTCCCGGCGCGTATATATATCGTATGCATATATGTATACAGCAACGCGGCGGCATAACTTTCTTTATTGCTTCCTCGCGTTCGCCGGCTCGTAAAAGAAATAAAGTAATTCTCCCTTCTCCGAGTTTGCGAATATTAAATTTGTATTTTTAGCCTCGAAATATGTTTCAACTCGATCTTCGATATATGTATATGAGGAACAGGGGCGGAGTGGCACGAGAGCGGGATACACTATAGATTTTATGGAGAGTTTTTTCTTATATACTGAGACTGAGATTTACTTATTTCAGTGAACCTTTCGAGCTTGCTTTGAAAATGTTTGAGTTTTGCAAGTACTGTGTGTTCTATTGTTTTTTTGTTATTTGTTCATTTAAAGTCCCATCCCCCAAAGGGTATTATATAATGATATCACTTTTGTTACAAAATATTATAAAATTTCTTAATTGATTACGATATTCAATTTACAAAACGGGTGCAAATGTATATACATGATAGACTGAAAAAACACGATTAACTCTTGATCATCCAGTTCTTCAAAAAACTTAAGGGAGGTTCATTTGATTTAGAATTAACAAACAGATTCAGGAAAAAAAATTCACACAAGTAGATATGTATAAAAGAAAAGCTTATGCAAAATTTTCTTGGTTCCTTTTCTTGGTTCTAATTTGTGCATATTTATTGATTTAACAAACAGATTCTGTTGCGAGTTTTCGTATTATAAAATTAATATTTGACGAACATATAATTATTGTTTTTGAAAACAATCATTAGGTACCTCTATACATAATAATTTATTATTTTAATACGAAATATGTGCATTTACCTCAAAAAACAGAGTTAAATGTCGTCTGTATTGAATTTTTTTCGGTATAAACAGTTCGGTTTCTTCATCTAAAGTCATTATTTGTTACAACTTAGCTTTTTATAAGTCTTAAATGAAATATATTTCGTCTACCAAAATGAAATAAGACTTTAAAAAATGTATATACATTCTAAGTAGCGACGTACCAGATGAACCTCCTTAATTACTTTTAAACAGTCTATATTATTATTATTTGACATTTGACTTGAGATTCATTTTAGTTTCTGACTTTGCGTATACAAGGAGAACATGTTCCATGTTGATAGGTGACTTGCATGTATCGCATTCTGGTGGCTTCTCTTTCTTTAGAAGCTGCTCGTGTCTTTTTTCTATTTTATAGGTTCCATATTCTTTTAGGTGTATTTTCCATCACAGCGTATAAATCCAACACAGCAGGTATACACAATGAAAAGCTCAACCGAGCGTAACTAAATTAAGTTATCAACAATATATACATAGCGTAAACACCATCAAGCCATTAGCTCGAGAGAGCAGAGCACCTCTATAACGTAGTCCCAAAGTTTAGGTATACACACACGCATGGAACTCTCGCGATTAGCCCAACCATCTCTTGCAACGAGCTCGTCGTGCGTATCACCTAACACTAGGACGTCTTCTCTGGTCTCAAGGCGCCTATAACCGTCCAATTTCTTCGAATCTCCCTAATGCTTTCTTAATCTGCAGTTTCGCCGCGCATGGCTGTATAATTGGAATCGAAAAGATCTGGAGCAGAAAGGAGTAGCTTCGCTCGCCCCTACACATATACATATACTCTGCGTATATGCAATTTCCTCTCTCAACTGAAAGAGTATTTAGTCGAGGGCAATTAGCCTCATAAGTGCGCGAGCTCGACTTATGTTTGCGTATACACTGCTGCATAAAGAGGGTATATAGCGTAATGCAGAGAGTAAGAAGCCGTGGGATAATTCAATTTGCGCAGCAGGCGTGTTGTAAGCTGCTGATGTACCCGCGAGAAGAGAGGGCACTTGTGCTGTGGAAGTTGTTGAGTTTTGAAATAAATTGCCCGTGGATCGCGTTATTGTTATACGAGAAGAGCATGTTTACAAGTTTTTAACCTGCTTTAAAAGCTTTTGAGTGTAACATACAGAGGCACCGCTAGGTGATTTCAAAAATATCCACTAGAGAAGTGTTCTGCAAGAGAGGATATCGGTTTCTTTGAAATTTTGTTAATTGCTTGCCGTGGAAGAAATAATTTCTATTCGTTATTCGGAGCAGAAAAAATAATCATGAAAGAGGAAGCCCATCACTTATTTCCCGATCGAGCCAAGCTCACTTCCGATATCCCCACAGAGCGGCACTCGCGAGAGCAATCTGCTAATTGAACTCGTCCATGGAGTCACCGAAAATTTTAAATTAATCTAATCAGCCGTTCAATTACAGGAAGAGAGAGAGAGAGAGAGAGCGCGCGAGCCACGATGGGATTAGCGTAATCGAATTATGCAGGTCGCACAATTACCCTCGCGCGTATCGGACCCGCGGCCGACCCTCTCGTACATGTATAGCGTCTCTCTATCTCTCGTCGTCGTCTCGCGTATATAAACGAGGGAATTCGGCTAGAGCCGAGAGCCTTTTCGAGAGGAGAGGCTTCTTTGCATTTCCTGGCTTGACTTTGGCTCTACGAAGGTAGAGAGAGAAAGGACTGGCTCTCATCGAGAGTCGAGAGGGGGCGGATGCTGCTGCTGCTGCGCGATGTGTACTTTTCCACGGCTTACTTGCGTTTTGTTATGTAGTTTGACGCTGGAGCGTGGAATTTTAGAAGGGTATATGTATGTATATATAGTGCGAGCCGAGATGATTCTTATACGTTGTTGTTCTTCGGAGAAATACCGGCTTTTCTCGGGAATAATGTGTCGATATTTCTAGGGAAGGAGTGTATTTTGTATTTTTAATAAAATTATTTTATGCTTCTTTAGTGAGAAGGAAAACGTTTTTACGTAATTCAGGTAATAAAATTTGAAATTGGATATTGTGAATCTCTTTGTATACTAACGAATATTCGGTCCTAGAGACAGAACGCAATGACTATACACTGAGAGAAAAGAATCCTTGTCCTGAAAAGGACGATTCTAAAATAATTTACTCATAAGGCGATCCTGAGCAAAAGCACGATTGTTCTTTACAAAGACAGCAAACAAAAAAAAATCCTACTTTTTCGCACAAAACAATCACACAACAAAAGGCATCCCACCTCTTTTCTCCACAATGCATTTTCCTTCCATTCTTAAAAAACAACCCCCCCATACCTATACCTTCGCGCGATCGATAGCTTCCAGTAAAACGCAAACTCCATCGCGCAGTAACACAACGAAACGCCATATAACCCAGCACGTGCACACCGGGCTTTATCCGCGCGCCATCGAGTCCCAACTCGCGCAAACAAACAATCGTCGCGGCGCGTCCTCTCTTCGGATAAATTTTTTTTCTCCCCTCCAATTTTCGCGCTTAATCGAGGCGATCGGTCAGACTGCGCGCTGCAGTGAAAACGTGCGCATCGCTGCGGCCAAGTACTCGCGGCCTGGACTTTACGAGCCGCCCCAAGACTCGAGGCCCATTTGTTTGCGAACAACGAAAGCGATGGACAAATGGCCCGCTGCGATGCGCTCTGCTGAACGGCTGATGACTCTGTTGTGTATATACAGGGGAGTATAGGTGATGCGTATATGTACGCGTCATTTCTGATGTACCGGCTGAGCGCGGACGTCATTTTTTTTCCTGAGGACGTTGTTGTGTTTGCTATCGACAAGCCGTAGGAGAATCCTTTTTCAGAGACCGGTGGTTTGGAAAAATTCGGGAGGGGTGAGCGGGGTTGTATATAATACGTTTTTC
>UCQR01073419.1:6773-19580 GCA_900474235.1 Cecidostiba semifascia
GATGAAAGAGCTCGTGCTATTATCTTAATGAATCGAATTTTAAATCTCGCAAATGTGACAAAATAAGTCACAACACGCAGATTCAAATTCAAAACATTTTTAAAGTTGCACGTGCGGTATGGTAAAAAATGTATACGAATATTCTCTCTGAAATGCGGAAGTGAGTCCAATAAATTTTTCGTTCGCAATAATAAAGGGTGCCCTTCGCAGTATAGCCAAGCTGAAAAAAAGTGCAATCTTGGCAAAATTCCTGACTGCGGCGCATGTGCACTATATTTTTCCCCGGTTTATTAAATTCCGCATCAATTTGTCAAAACATGAAATTTTGCTGGAAATATGCATGCGTCTCTCGCGCGTCAAAGCTGCCAAGAACAAAAGTGCATTTATAGGTGGAAGCCTCTCCATCGGATGTTTTTCCGATGCTGTTATACACTATACTCCAGTTGGCAACGCGTCCCAATACTCCATTCCCTTTGTGAGTCTCCGTATCTTCGTGCAGCTTCTTTTAATTCTCTTTCTCCTACTGCTGTCATGTACTTCTCTTTCTCTCTCTGCGCATCTTTTAACTCGTTTACTTTCGTATTACTCGCATCGATGCACTTTCTTTTCTTCCTCTACTGGGCCTTCGTGTATATATGATCGATTGTCTCCTATTCCGAGAGCAGTACACTGGAGTAGTGAATCGAGTCGATGTGCTTTCACAGTAGGGTCATTTCGCGTTTTTCTCCGGTGCACTTTGTGCGAGGATTCTCTTATTACGCCGTGTAGCCAATTTCGCGTGTACCTCTGAATATAGCCAATCTGTTTTCAATTTATTGTTGAATTGAGTTTCTGGGGAAATTATTATTGTTGGAATGCAGAATATTAGCACTTTGTTTGATTAAAACTTGAACTTTGAACGTTGATTTTCATTGGGTTACATGTACGTTCGAATTTGATAAAAAAAGTTTTAAAAATGAACGATTCTATACAGATTTGATGAATGTCGTATTTACGTTCTGTGGAGGAAAACTGTTGCATCGAATTTCAGACCAAGTTTAAAAATTCTTCCATATTATATTCAAGAGACACATTGTAACTGGAAATTCTCGTACACATTGAATAAATAAATTAAAACAAAATCAAATAAACACGTACGTTCGCTGCATCCGCAACGAGGAGGCTCCAAAAAGAAAACGAAATCGAATATAAAAAGCAGAGGAAAAAAAAGAACGAACCGCGGTCAATAAGCGTTAAATTAAGATAATAAGAATAAACGCGAGGCTGTTGAAAACCGAGAGCCGCTGTGGAGACTGAACGCCATGATTACCTATATATATATCTACATGCGCAGTGAGCGGAAAAAGGCGCGTGCGTGACAAAAGGCGGATCGCCGATAATCGAATTGTGTCGAGCGGGGCTTAATGTAATTGTTACCTTGGCCGGACTCTTTTCTTTCTCTCTCTCTCTCTGCTCTTCTTTCTCTTCTCCTGTTCACGTAGACCCACACACACACAAGCCAACGTAAAAAGAAGCCGGGTGATGCGGCGCCGACGCTCGGCGAATGCACTTTTAATTGTCGGAGAGAAGAGGACGACGGAGGAAAGTCCTACTTGCTACAGCCGACGAGTTGTGCACTCGAGTGATTCTTAAAGGTGAAGACATTTGCCAAGATTTCAAGAGGCCGGAGAGGAGCTTCCTGAACTTATTTGGCAATGCTCTCAAAAAGGAGAGTACAATGCTCCCCGAATTTTTTGCGCCTCATCTTGTCAGCTGTGTGTATTTGGCTTATATCTTCACTTGTACTCGCTCACTGTGTCTTTCATCCACTCGTTCTGTTTTATTTCTCTCTCTCTCTCTCTCTTTCCCTCGGCTTTCGCCCACTGGGCATCAGTGGTATTTTCCCGGCGTTTGAGCTTAGTCGCTTTTAAAGAGTCTTAAAGCGCGCTTGCTCGCCTGCAGCTGGATTTTTCGAGGATTTTTCCTTTCAATTACATTCCAGGCGACATGTGTATTTTCGTGAATTCTTTTGGTCGAAAAGGAATGTCTGTCTCTATTACTGACCTTGACTTTGATTCCTGGTATAATTTATTTTTGTGAATTAAATTAAAATTAGGCAAGCTTCGTGCATTATAATTTCAGAAAAAAGAGGGATTTAACAGAGTCTTCTCACTCCTGATGCACAGTCTTAAGGTGTCAAGTGTTCGTCGCCTCAAAAATCCCTGAACTTCAGGCGCTTATCGTAAATCCCTCTGCTGTTTCTCAGCGGGAAACGACAAGTGGCACACACACACACACAACGCGCTATATACGATTTTTCGAGGGAAAACTCGACGACACATCGACTTGACTTGTCGCTCCTAAGTGCATTTCGTTCTTTTTATCCGATATTCCGCATCAAGAGTAAAAGTATTATCCCGAAAGAAAAAAAATCTGGATTACGAATACCCCCCGCTGCGACACGACGAGTCGATCAAAACGTCGAATCAGAAAGATACTTCAAACGAATTAAACCGAGCGCAAAACCGCTTTGAAGTCGTCGCGTTCAAGCAGTGCCCTTTTGAAAAGAACATCAGAATCCACTCGTTCACCGAAAATCCCTCTCGTTTTTCCCGCAGCAAAAAGTTAAATTTCAGCAGCAGTAGTAGTAATAATCCGATCTTCGGCACAGGGTAACCCATCTTTCGTTCGTATATACTCGTAAAAATTTTCTCGAAACTCGTGACTCTCGTAACGAAAATCCAAAGAGCCACTCGAACTGTAAAACTTGCACTCGACAGAGAGCTGCAGCAGCGTCACACACACACAGGTTTCTCTCTCTCTCCCACCCACTCGCGCAATACCTTCCGTTCCCTTTTTCGTTCGGCCGTTGCACGCCGTGCGCGCGCGTATATGGCTGCGTGTACAGGCTCTCTTTGCTCGTTTCTATATAGCCATGCTCCTCTTTCGGTTCGACAGGCGCAAGAAACACGTTCTGCTGCTCTCTTTGGAGAATCGCGTTCCGCCGCGCTTGTATTTACTTTGAAACGCTGCTACAGTCACGGCGTCTTGCCTTTTTGAACTGCGTGACGTTTTCTCTTCTCTTTCTCTCTTCGCTCTTCGGGTTTTCGCGGTTCTTTCGCGCCAGCACACCTTTAATTAAATGCCGTTCTTTCTGTCGGCTGCAGCGGTATATAAAGGGTTATCGTATATACCGAGGCTAAATCGATTATTATACGCGTTGTGTATACTGTGTTTTAATTTGCAAGCTAAGGATGCGGAGGGAGAGTTTGGTTGGGGGCTGCTTTGATTAGCGCGGCTTGATGAGTTTTTCAGAACCTCTGCTGCTGCTACTACTCGGGAGAAAGTGTTTGCATTGCATGAAGCCTGCGTTCCGGGAATTCATTAATTTTTAAATAGCTATTGTGTAATGCCTTTTCGGCGTCTTCTCCGGGGGTTTTTCGATTGTGTACGTGCGCGGAGATGAGGCTCGAGGAATTAAAAAGGGACGAGCGTCAGTGATTTTGTTTAATCTAATAACGCTCGAGTGCAAGTCGCCCGACTATCCTTATTATTTTTAGTGGAATTAAACTGCTTAGAGCAAAAAGAAGCGGTTAAGTTCCAAAAAAGCATTACACGAAGAAGTCTCCAGTTTAATTTTCCGCTGGGCTGGATTAGAATTTCCGGGAAAGACCAGTTCTATTCTGATCAGCCTCAAAAGACTGGTTAACAGCCGACGAGCGAAGAACGAGAGTAAAAATGGAAATTCGCTAATCAAAATCTCGCCAAGAACGAGAGAAAGAGAGAAAGGGAGCACGCGCTCTCGAGCGTTAACTGAAATGAAAACTGCCGAAAATAGAAGAGTACTCCGAGCTAAATTACTTCTCGGTTCCGACATTTGCGTTCGCATCGATTGGAAAAGGCAATAATAACTCCATTTCGCGACTCTGCGAAGAGTTTGAATACCCCGGCCTCGACAAAATCCCCACTTCACGATTAAACAAAACACGATCGAGTCTACATAGCTTCAGCAGAGCGAAGGAAAGCCATCCGTCCGGCAAGAAGCCATCATCATCATCATCGATCCCATCGACATTCTTCAGGAATACGAAAAAATAACGCGTTTTCCCCGCTCGATAATCGTCCTTTTTTTCCTCTCTCTCTCTCTCCCCGCAAGGTAGATAAAAAGGTGTAAACCGGAGATACTCGTATATATAATATACGAAGAGGAGAAGCAGAAGAGAAGAGGCACGTTGCCTCGCTGTGATGCCGAGGAGAAGAAGAAGAAGAAGAAGAAGCGAACGTCTTGTATAGTGGTGGTGGAGGCGATGCAGCGAGACTCGAGAGAGCGAGGGCCTCGCATCTGCGAACCCGTCATACCGGTCCCACTTCTTCCAGTGGCGTAGCCTCAGCATTGGGTCCCCCACTTCAACAACAGGTTTTGCCGCGTGTTTTCATTCGGATTTTTGTTTTTAAATTTGTAGGAAGTGAGCTATTTTTACGACTGCAATTAGCTCGGCCTTCCCGAGTCGATTCTTCTCTTCTCTTTTTTTTGTTTATCGCCGGTGTAAATATTTAGTGGATCATAACGAGTCGATTTCATAGGGATTAGCTCATTTTACTTTTTACACATCAATAAATAAAATTTTATTAACTAGAACCGTTTCTCGATATATATACTTCGAGTCACGATAATTTACGGACGGAATCTCGCACAAAAGAGGAGCGAACGGAGAATAAATCGAGGCTCGTATACATACTCTACATGGAAAATCGTTTACTTCGCCGTACAAGTGAGATCCACCGAGGCAGATTTATCGCGCACAGAGCGTATACAGTATACACCGAGCCTTATTTCACCCTAATTTCAAATTCACTCGTTCGCCTTGTTCATATATATAGCGTCGCGTTGATTATTTATAACGCGATTTTGCATAAACTTTTTTTCTCGCCGACTCGCGTCTAGGCATCTCGTCTCCTTCCTTCTCGCCTCCATCACAGCATCTCTCTCTCTCTGTCTCTCGCACACATAGGTATAGCTCTCTGGTATTTCGATATTACCGGTTCTGCGCGTTCGGGATTCGATATAGTCGCCTCTCTCTCTCGCGCGCGAGATGGTAAAAGAGACTCGGCCACTTAGCGGCACTATTCTTGTGTGTCCCGATTTGCATACTTTCAATGCCGACGCGGCAGCCAGTCACGACTGACTCTCTCTCTCTCTCTCTCTCTCTCTCTCTCTCTCTCTCTCTCTCTCTTCTATGCTGCATATGCACGGCTATCAATGGTGTGTATAGTAAGTAGTAGTACTATCGGTAGTATAGCGTAGAGGTGATAATCTCTCCGAGCCGTTATGGAGTGATATTTTTATTCATTCGAAATCCTGCCGGAGGTGCGTTAGTCATCTGAGTGTGTGTGTGTGGCGCCGTTTATTCCAGATATATGTTAATACTTAAGCCAGTTGGAGATGGAGATTATTGTTTCCGAGTAATCGCTGATGGTTCTGGGAGAGTGTATTACATGCAAATCGTGAATGGAAACTTACGCTCTTTCGAGTAAAACGCAGAGTGTGTTGGTAAATCCGCAGATACTCCATACGTACCTGAAAAAGAAAACAAAATTTACTTTTACACGGAGGAAAAAGAAATAAAATGAAAACGTATATTTCTCTGAAGCTTTCAAAAGCTTTAAAAACATTTCACACCAGCGTGAAACCCAATCCCTCCATTACAAAATCCATAAGATCCATCGGGCTCTCAACATCAGCACCGGATCGCCATTCCTAATCCTCCTCCCGCAGTTTTCCCTTATTCGCGCTCGCGATTCCTCCTCCACCTCTTTCTCTCTACCCCAGCGAGTTGCATCCTCGCTTTTGCCTCCTTATATGCCCTTGCAGCGTTCGAGCAGCCGCAGCCGCAGCAGCAGTAGCGGCTCTGTAATCTTCAAGAGAGGATTCAGCGTGTCAGCCTTCTTTTCGCTTCACCAGAGAGAGAAGCGGCAGCAGCAGCAGCAGCAGCAGCTCGCGGTCGTAGAGGCCATCGGCTTCTCGCTTGAAAGAGAGGGACTCCGGAGGCCACGATGCCCCACGCCACTGCTTCCAGTCGAGCCGGTTACCGCTCCTCTATACGTCGCGCCGTTATATGCCTTGGCTTACTATATACTATATACCGACTCCTTCTCTCTCTCTCGCTCGCACCTTAGTGAGGCTTACCTCATCGCCAGGTTCGTAACCGCGCGATCGTATGCCTGCGCCACAAAGGGATCGAGAGATATAAAATCACATTTTCTTTCAGCCAGGTATAACCCTTTTGCTACAGTCGGCAGATTTTCGAAATATCCACTGCTGTACTGAAATATAACGCTTTAGCTCGTGATATCGAGTGTGTACGTGTGTGGGAAGGGCGTCTATTCATGTATATGCGATGCTTATATATGCGCGTGTAAGAAATTACGTTTGTCGCGCATGCTGATGAAGGCGTGCACGCATGCATGCAGCTGAAATGACTTGTGCAGCTCTTTGTTTGCTATATTATATCCTTGCGCCTTTGTGTATTGCGCACTTTTTCACAGCACGGGCGACGGTGCGGCTAATATTCTTTTTTTATCGCGCGAAAAGAAGATATATTCTACACTGGACCTCTTTTGCCATTTATAATCTTTTGGAAATATTTTATTCCGAGAGATTTTACGGTGCACGAGAGCGAGAGAGAAGATCGAGTATACTGTATACAGCTCTCGTTGAAAAGATGCGCGAATCGAGTCATTTTTACAGTTACGACGACAAAAAAAAACACGTTATTGTCGTCGTCGTCACTCGATATCGCGCGATAAAGAGAAACGCAAGCGCATTAAACCTGCCGCTTTATTCGCTGATGCACACGCAGTCTTACATTCCTATACAGGCGCAAAATGCATTTTTTTTTTCAAAACGCACCAAACTCCGTGTATTTCAATTTCATCACACGCAAAAAAGAAAGAAACAAAAATAGAAAAAAAGCCTCTCGATCGCGAATTTCGCCGAAAGGCGACACCGTTCGAGCTGCCGCACACGCCAGGAGAGAAAGAGACGGACAGGAAGGCGAGTCAAAATACAACAAGAGTGAAAAAAGGACGACGAGGATACGCTCGTCGAAATTGTTTTGGAGAGTTTACGGCGCGCCCCGCCGCATACATTACTGGCTTCCTTTCTCCCCCACCATCAGTCTCGTCGTCCTCGTGTCGTCGTCACGCGTTAAAAGGAACGCGCGTACATATATGTATACGGTATACCTATATACGCGAGCTCGTCTTCTGGTATGCTAAGGTGTTAAGCCGCTTTCAAAAAGTCTCGCTGAGATGCTGCAGCCGTCGTCGATCCGTCTGCCGTTCGACTTTAAGAGCCTCGTTTGAATAAACGCTAAGTAAATTTCACCCTCTCGCGGACACACTTATTTGCAAATCTGCCATCTGGAGCACGAAAAATCTGTTTGTGTCGCTCAACGATGCGATGATACACACAGTATTTTGGGGTAGGTCAATTTTTAAACGGTATTATACTACATCTGGCTGCAAAATAAAGCAAGGATATTTAATTTTAAACTCGCTTTAATTTAACAGTTATTTTCGATTATCGGGATTACGAACGATCGGTTAATTATATCGTGTGTATTGCGCAATCCATAACACTTAGCGCGCAATGCCGTAAAAAAAAGAGGGTAATAATCTGTTTCTTCGGAAAACCAGTTTCGAAGATCATAAATTCTCGCTGCGAGAGCTTTTATGTCTTCGAGCGTAAATCTTAATTAAACGACGACTTACAGATCGATGAGTGCAATAATAGTTTCGCGGATATTACACTCATACGAGCTGCAGCGCATCTCCTCTCGAGAAGGTTCTTAAAACTTATATAGCGCTGCAGCAACCCATATTCCGCATTTAATAATTACGATTCAGTGGCTTTGCATATTCCTGCAACTTTAGCATCGTATTTTGAATAATCTTCGTCACTCGATACACTGGAGGTCACGAAAAAGCCTCGAGACTTATTGTTGAGCGCATAAAATCGCATCATCGGGGAAAACAAAAACAACAGAGTGTGAAAGCACCTTAAAGGCAGCATCTTCCTCCCGTTGAATCGCGCTCGCGCATATTCATGTGGTGAACGGCTACCTATATACTTACGAAACTGAATCGCTGCTGACGCTACCTACTACTACCTCCGCGAGAAAGTTTTACTACACTACGCGCGCACACGTCAGAGAGAACGTAAGCGTAACCTCGAAACGCGATACTTTTGACTTGGTATACGCTGTTGCAGGATTTCGTATTTGAATTTATATACCACGTGGAGAGAGAGAGAGAGAGAGAGAGAGAGAGAGAGAGAGAGAGAGACTCGATTTCCGAGTGAATGTACAGGCGATGATCAGGCAGTATAGCATCAGTCGAATGAATCGTCGTGATGCAACGCACAGAGCGAGCGTATGTATACAGTATAAAGCCGAGGATACGGACGCAGGATTCTGGGAATGCGACGTTTGTTCGGAATATCGATGACACGCTTGAATATATATTGAGATGTTTGTCGAGCGAGTAACTGGGTTGCGTTGCTATAACGCATGACTGCAGCAATGAGCTACTATAGCTGCTCGACAAGGTCTTGGCCGATTTATTGAAATCCGGGGAGAAAAAATTGTTGGGAAATCGTATGCGCGCATAGCTGAAGGCTTTGCGAAACTTTTACATGGGGATATTATAATGTGTATGCGTTAGAATTTATAATTTCTCGCTCGTTTGTCGCGAGAGATGCTTGTGCATTATAGAGAGAGAACGAGGCTATCACGTTGCATAAGCCGCTAGTGCGTTATATGCGCTGCTGCTGCATCGACGTAATTATAGCACCTCTCTGCAATGCCAGTAGTGTATAGCGCATTCCATGTCGTTTGAATATTTACATTCCTCTCTCTCTCTCTCTCTCTCTCTCTCTCTCTCTCTCTCTGCAGAGCGCCTAAGCTGTTCTAGCATAGCTAGGGAATAGAATATTTATTGTATTTAAATTTAAAATCCTTTTTCAAATTCTCGAAAATACAGCGTTTCCTAGCTGAATTTCCATATTAGATAGCTTATATCGCGAGCTTCCTTTCATCGAGTTCTAGATTCTGCAAAAAGCGTAGGTTCGAAAAGCGTGTATAACGAAGCTCTCTAAAATTTCCACTCACCTCCTCCGATCGCTTATCATCGGGCAAAATCGATGCGCCAAAAGCCCAATTCCCTTTTCCAGCTATATCGTATTACGGGGGGCAACAATGAAATAAGCGCTGCTACAGCAGCAGCAGCAGCCTCTGTAACGAGATCGCTACTGCTGCTGCTGCTACTGCTGCTTCTCGGTTCGTCGAAAAAAAGCAGATCGAAAACGCGCTATATATCGAAAGAAGATTCCACTTCATAACAGGATGTATTCTCGCGTGCGTCAAACGTCGCACATGTAGTATATATATTATGTGCGCAGCTCAGAGGAAAACGGATTACACACGAGCTGTAGCGCACATGTCGATGCAGCTCTATGTGCGTGTATATATAGATCATCCACGGCGACGTAGAGGATCTCCTCTCCTTGGCGCATGCAACCGCGTAATCGACCACAAGGCTCGCTTGCGGCGGCTTTTGCCCTCTTACTATATATCCCCGCGAGCGCTTTATAGGGCTTGGATTTATCGGCTGATGCCGTTGCTGCTGCTGCTGCTGCTCAAATTTATTCGGTTCAGCGTATAAGGTGGATGTAGGTACGGCTGTGTAACGATCTTCCGGATCCTTTTGCCGGCGGGAGAGGATTTTCGTCAAAGCTCCGAGAGGAAGCGCGCTTTTTGCCGGTTTTATTTAATCTTTGTGCTAAACTCGTGACAGGATATTATATGTATATATCGGAGAGCATGTTGTGTGGAAAACGTGCAGTCAAAGGGGTATTAAGATCGAAGAGCGAGAAACACTTGAAAATAACGATTTACTGAGGGAGAGATAAGGCTTTTTCGAAAATACGGCCTTGCACGAGTCTATATCCGAGATAGCGAATTCGAAGCTGGAAGAATGTGGGTCAAGCTAGAAATATACTACATTTTAAAAATTCTACTTTTTATTTGTTGCTACAAAAAATAACAGGTTATATGTATAAGCGTGCTCTAGCAGTTTTAATAGCGAGAGCATGTAACATTTTTTCTCGGAAGCCAGGAAAAAAGGGCAGAAATTAAAAGGAAACTGCAGGTGCAAATTAAAAAAAAAAGGAGGACGGAAGAGCCTGATAAAAAGAAGATCCCGCAAGACAAGAGACGCACAGAGACGACGCATCAAGGCTCTCGTTACTCCAGGGATTTTCTCAGATCTCTGTCTCCGTGCCTCGCCTTTCTTCTCTCTTCTAGCCCTTTTTCTCCTCCGCGACTGTGCAGTGCAGCAGTATGCGCTTGTCTTTTTTCCCCGCTGCACTCTAGTCTCTTTCGGAGAGAAGAGGCTCGACGCCCCATCACGATAAGGAATTCCTTTGTCACGCATGCCGCCGAATGTCTTTTATATCTCGTTAGCCACCGTTAATCCACTTCATTTGTCTTGTGGCTAAACGGCTGTTGCAAAAATCTGAAGGCGTCGCTCGAGTGTGAGTCTTGAGGTTGATGTTAGCTTCGAAGAGCGTTGTCTTGATGCGGACAGACGCTTCAAACGATTCTGAGGGCTATTACAATTATGGTAAACTTTTAAAGTTCTATTTTCTAAAAGTGGAAATTTAGTTACTTTGACTAAAGATTGTAGTAGTTCATTTTTTGTCAATTGATCAACGAGCAGCGCTATGCTTTTACTTATAGTACTTTTTGGAGGAAGATTAATTAATATTAAATTTTGAATTGAAAACGGAAGTTTAAATTTAAATCGCTTTCATCGTATAGCAATTGCATTTGGGCACTTGATTCAATTGACATCCATTTTGTGATTCTAATTCCAAAAATAAAGAAATTGAAAAATGTCGTATTGTATTATGGAACCCTTTTAGCTGATTTCTCGTTGTATATTTCATAAAGTAATTCCTTGTGCAGAATCATTAATGATTACCATCTCTTTTTTAGAGTGAGATGAGATAAAAGAATTAGTTTATATGAACTACGTACTATTTTCAGAAACAAGAGTTGACCCAAACTTATACCCGGGCATAAACAACGGACACAGAAAAAAACGACCTGCTCCGAAAAAATTAAATCACGCTCTTAATTAACTTCTTGCATCGATCGAAAGATTGCACACGACCAATTCGCTGCAGCGTAAACGAAAACTGGACCGAGACTGAGGAGGAGAAAAAGGCGAGAATTCCCGAGGGGTATTTATCTCATCTGCATCCTATTAATCAACGTAATTAAAGGAGGCGCTGGTGAAAAACTTTCTGATGCGTCATTCGTTAATGAAATTCCTGGCGATGATCAGCGAAAGCCAGAGTCTATTTCGTAGCAAAGAAGTTTCGGAACAACAACGGCCTCTCTCCTGTATATTGTGATCCTAAACCCTAATTATAACGTCTCCCCCTGGTGAGATTCACAGTCGAGAGAAGATCCCGTAAGAGATCGACCGTTCGGGTTCACGCATTTAATTTCTCCTTCGATTGGCCCTTGGAAGGCAGGTAAACCTATATACCTATATAGCTCGAATCCAATTCCCTTTTCATGAGCCTTCTAGCGTGGCGAAGGTGCTAGGATTACAGCTGCCTCGTAGAATAAGTGGATTTAAATTAGACGAAATCGGGACTCGATGATGCAATGATTTTTTTCTTCGTGTAGCTTGTTATTTTGACTATGGGCTAGGGAACTGTTATAACGTCGTGGAAGCTATAATTAAGTTCTGGTTTAATATCTGCTTTATTATAATTTATATAGGTATATTTTTTTGCTAGCCAGCTGCTGAAAAATAGTAAATATCCAATTTTCTTCAGGACATTTAATTAAAGGTAATTTTGAAAAATCCAGTATAAAAGTAGATTTATATACTAGCGTAAATCGGATGGTAGTTATTATTGCTTCGCAACGGATACGATATATTCTTTTGTGTTTTTGATATCCGGAGGATAAAAGCAGATACGTATATACATCGCTAAAAAAACAGAAATCAATATTTTCCAGTCCGAACTTTTACGTTCCGTCGAGCAGAGGTAGCTTAACAAAAACCGGTGATACGAATTTCTAGCAACTTTTTTTCAATTTTAAAAACTTGCCCGGCTGTTAGTTTTAATTAAAACAACTTTCTTTGTAAAATACCCTTCGCACAAAGAACAGCATTCAAAGCCCAAAGCAATTTATCTGAACGAAGCTTTAATCAAAGTTATACGTATACAGGTATTACGTACGCTGTAGATTTAAAAAAAAATACACTAAAACGTCTCTTTTCTTTTTTCCAGAAGCTTAGCAATCAAGCGTGAAAGGGCATTTACCGCCGGGGTTTCAATTTAACGAAGTGCACGCGTAAACTTTTGATATTTTCGATAACAGGACTCTCATAAAAGCCCGCAACGCATCCTTTTTCACAACCCGCTCGATCGTCCGTGTCATTATACACCGTCGGTCAGAACCGTTAATCCGGAGAGCCAGGAATTTATTAATCGACGCGGAAGAGCTAAACCATAAAGAATAGACACATATCGAAAATCACACACGTCTTTGAAGAATAAGGCGTTGACGTTACGCAAGCGATGCCTCGGGCTCTCGCCCAAGACGACACCCCCCTAATATACACAAGGCCCTTTTTCGTTCTCCCGTAGCGCGAGAAGAATTCGCCCGAAACTTCCTCAGCTGCACTGTGTGCTGTGTGCGAGCTTTTAGAGGCGGTCACTCCCACGCCGACTAGCTCGCTCTC
>UCQR01073420.1:2252-13405 GCA_900474235.1 Cecidostiba semifascia
GAATATAGTAATAATATTTTTATTTATAAATTATTTAACAATAATAACAACAATTCTATTTTGAAATATTTGGACTTTTTAATCCTTGCTCGAGTCAAACATAGAACTTTTATTTTGAGAAAGTATTTTTGTGATTGAAATAGCACTGTAAAGCTGTAAATTTTGAGATTGGAGTGAGCAATCTTCTCTTCTGACAAGTCTCAGGTACAAGAGTTTATCTTTGTAAGCCCCTAAATATGCAGAGAACATAGATAACATCATTGGTATTTCATTCTTTGTTGTTTGGCCTGTCCAGTGACCTTCAGCAAAGGCCCTAAATTCTGTGGATTCCTCTATCTCTAATACTTGTTTATTTATGGACTTAGTGGCTTGGAATCTAGTTGCAGGGTTAATGTTGAATCAGGCAGTTGTGGAAAACAAATAAGCTTTCAATTTATTGTTAGAAAATTATGTTGGATCATAATAAAATCAAATTAATAATGTTCTAGTGCAAAATTACAATTGCCTGAAATATTTGGCAATAGTAATTTTGGAAACAGTTTCCCTTTATTGGGACTGAATGTTAATACTCGTGAGAGTCATTGTTGTCAGAGGTAGTATAAATTTTGTTAGTATAATAGTAGTAAGAGTTATTTATTGCAGTATTTATGCATAAAAACTGTACTATTCTTCACATATGTATTTCAATGGAATAATTTGCTCCCTCGCACGTTATTCTCACATTATATTTTACTTCCATTCATTGAGCCTAATTAAAAGCCACATATATTGCATTGTTTTAATTGGAAGCATGTGAGTCGTTACTACATGTATCCATTTCTCCACCATGTATTTTCCTGAGAAAAAAATTACAGTTACATTTGATTACATGCAACATTTTTATTATATAATTATACAAATATAAGATACTGATAAATATCAAAATGCATGAAAAAATTTTCTTGTTTTGTTTTACTATCACCTTGAATTTGATTGACCAATTTGTATTAAAATTTACTGACACTTGAACTCTTCTTTATAGATCTAATTATACCTCGCAAAAAGAGGATATGCCTCGTTGGTGCAGCTAGTGAGGATCCTGCACTGGGTGCTGCAGCTCAACAGTTCAACGTCCCAGTTCTTAAGTCAGAGACTGGTGTAGAATATATAGAAGATACGACCTACTGCACTTATTTTATACTCAAGCAATTCGAAGGAGTCGAATATGACATCTTACGCAAAAGTGCACACAGGTAAATTTAAACAGCTTTAAAAAGAAAATTCTCTTTCTGTTGCTTTTATGATAAATCAACGTTCAAATTTCAGGATTTTGGGGCCAACAGCTTTGTTACAGCTGGCGGAGAAGAAAGAATCGTTACCTAGTATTCATCGACCAATGTACACACAGTCTATGTTAGGTATGGTTGTTGCATTTACAGGCTTCAAGAAAAAGCAGGAATTGGTAAGTTCTGGGAAATGGGTAAACACTGAATGCTTCTACTTTCTCACAATAAAAACATGAATATTGACATTCATTATTATTGCTATCTTTACAGACCAAACTCATCAACATGATTCATCACATGGGTGGCAGCATTAGGAAAGAAATGGGGTTAAAAGTGACGCACCTCATCGCAAATTGCTGTGGAGGTGAAAAATATAGATATGCAGTTACATTTCGAGTGCCCGTCATGTCCACTGATTGGGTGACTGCATTGTGGGATATGAGAGACAATATTTCCAGCTGCAGTAGTAACAATGAAGAATTGGTGAGTTCAAATTCTTTTCTTTATTTAAATGATTGACCAACACAGGAATTGTATATATATCTAGTTATTTATAACCTGTTGTAAATTTAGAATAAAAGTGACGTCAATCGATCAATCATATTGCAGGTCGCCAATTTCAAACTGAAGCCATTCTTTGGGGCCCGTGTTTGCTTCTTTGGTTTTCCGGAAGATGAGAAGAGACACATGTGTGAGGTGCTGCAGCAGCAAGGAGGGGAACCTACCGAGATAACCGATCCAAATTGTACCCACGTGGTAAATATAAACCTTGTCTCGTTTTCGTAATTCATTATCACAAAGTATATAAGGGGCAATGAGTAGAAAAAGAGTAAAAAAACTAACAAATTTCGCAAGAAAACTATTCAATCTTTTTCAACTTAATTGTATATTTGGGGCTACTTACTTTTACCGTTTGTCAATTAAAAGTAAATAGCCTCTTACTCAATCGCCAAAAAGAATAGCATAAACAAACAATATTTCATTTTTTTCTTCTTTTTTTTAAATCAATTTCCATCGTACATCGCTTTGCACACACGCTTAGGTAACAGATTTAGGCAAGCATCGCTATAGGATTACCAACAGCGCAAAAAACCCGCTACCATACATTAGGTTTTCCAACGACACTCTTCAGCTTGAACTGGCTCTTGCCAGCAATATCAAATCCCTGCCATATTCCTTTGAATATTATGATCCTTACACCAACACCATACCCTCACCCGCGAAATCGATTTTCGCGTCGCGCCTACTCAGCATGGGTAAGCGCAAGCACCGAAACGACAACGACAAGCAGATTCGTGAAAACAACAGCCAAGACTCGGCGATCTGCATGGACTACTCCAACGACTTGCTCAGTCCAACCAGCGAATCCGTAGCCATGCCCTTTGAGGAGATCGGCGAGGAGGACGAGATCATGGAGCAATCGCTGATCATCGGAGAGTCTTCGGAGGATTTATGGACCGACGATACAATGGATGTCGACTCTAGTATCGACGATGTTAGAATGATGAAAAAGTCTGTGTCTCTGATTTCTAAGTACGAGCACGGTAAAATCTTCGGTACCAATAATCTTGCTAATAACAAGCACACGCCCCTGAAGAATGTCCAGTCGTGTTCGATCATCGCATTTAACAACAGTGGCAAGAAAGTCGCAACTCCACGTCGCTACATCCGTTGGAAAAAATCTTCTTCGTATACCGGAACACCTAAGAAACTAACCAGCTGCGCTAGTGAGCCCAAGCTACGCACACACGTAACTAAGAGACACAGCTACCAGACAGCCAGCGTAACATTCAGCGACAGCATCAACTACTTAAACGCGTCTACTGGCGAGGGCAAAAAAACAAAATCTCGCAAAAGCTCGAAAACACTGACTAAGGCTCTCAAGCAGAGCTCCGCGTTATTCTCAAAAATCAGCGAGATTGTCTTTCCTTCCACCTTCAAGCAGTACATGCCAGTGACGCCTTGCCGACCAAGTCAACAGCAACGACGAGAGGATGACTGTGTCACCAGGCAGAAGTACACACCATTGCCCAGTCCGCTTCCGGTTCCGGCGAAGATGGCCAGGTTAGGGTCAGATTCGGACTGCAAAGTCAGAGTCTCACAACAGCAACAGCAGGAGAAACAGTGCGTCTCGGTTACAAATTTAACTGGGCAGAAGAATTTTACTACGAAGTGTGCCAGAAATACCAAAAGAGCCCCAGAGAAGTCCTTTCTAGTGGTATACAATTTTTCAAAAAGTTGATTTAAGGGATTGATTTTACTAGATTTGATTTATTCACTTGGTTTTGAGAGAAGTTAAAAAAGTACTTGCAATCTTGGAATCACATGCGAAATCGTTCCTTTTTCAAGTAATTAACTTTCTTAACACTAATTGAACGGATCATATGGTAAAATCTCCATAAGTGGTCAGTGTTATTCAATAAATCTAATGGTCAAAATATCCAACTTAAAATGAAAAGACTGATGATTCCGAAATAAAAGTTAAAAGTTATCGAGTTCACGTGTTCAAAAGTGTCGTCCGCCGGTATTCATGTTCGGTTGTGGGTTAAAATTGATTTTCCAGTTCATCCAAATCCTTCATTCACCATGAAATCCTTATCTTGCTTTTTGTGCTGTCTCGTGATGTCGTACATTAAAATTTTGGAATGGAGCTAATTGTATGAATTATTAATACAAAATTGTTGATTAACAGGTTGTAGACGAATCTAACGTCAACGCGTTACCTGATCTTGCATCTGCAAGAGCACACATAGTTAAGGCTGAATGGTTCTGGACCTCTGTGCAAAATGAAGGTGCAGCCGATGAAAAAGACTATCTGTTCGAAGATGTAAGTTTCTAATTTGTTTTCGAATCAAACGTTAAAATGTACGAATCGACCAACCATCACTTTGTTTTAGTACCTGGAACAAGTCATGTCGCCGTCAGCCTCGGCACGACGGGACAGCCAACAAGCAGCGACGCCGACAACGGCTTCCACGAGACGGAAACGTAAGCGACTCGCGGAAACTTTGTCGAGCCTAGTGCAAAACGGTGCGGATTCACCGGGTTTACACAAAAGGCGATCAAGTATAAGCGACGCAGGTCATCTCAGCGTTAGCGGTAGCTTCCTCGACTGCACTGCGAGTCCCGACAAACAATTGCTAGATGGTGAGTTGATCGACTGACTTTCATTGTTATTTTTGGCGTTTTTTTATTTTAATTTTTTTATTTGTTAATGCGTAAGGGAACAGTTTTGTCTTCCTTTCTTTTATGGTTCATTAAAACCATTTGGTTTTTGTGTCGTTTAAAAGTGAAAATAAATGTTTTAACTCTTTGAGATTCGCATACTTAAGTAAGAATTTTTTTTATTTGCTTTTTTTGTAACGTTTAATGTCTCTAAAGTGAATAAAAAATTGTTTGATTTCAAAGAGTTGAACATTTAAAGATAATTATCAAATAATATTTGAAACTTCGAATTTGATTGCTGCAAATGTTTATATGCATAACCAAAGGTTTGATTTGTTTGCTAACTTTTGTGTCAATTTAACAATTGTCTGAGCCATATATGAGAGGGAAGAGTTTAATTTCTATGAACTGTTGACAAATCACAGATATTCCAGAGGTAGAGGCTGTAAACACAGATAGTGCAAGGAAGAATCTTTCTCCACGTCATCAAGTCTTCTTAGAGCTTGTACAGACGGAATCGAATTACGTCGGCATACTCAGCACCATCATGACTGTAAGTATTGTATATTTATTTGCTTTGATCAATTAAAATAAAATGCTGACAAAAATTTGCTCATCATATAATTAAACCTGTATAGCTGTTCAAATCGCCATTAGAAGATCTTATTGAAACAAGTGGAGAACTACTAAATAGTACAGAAGCCAAAATCATTTTCGGTAATTTTCCACCGATTTACGAGGTGCACAAAAAGATGCTCGAAGAACTGCGCTATTGCGCGAATCACTGGTCAGAAGAAAATAGTATAGGGAATATATTTTTAAAATTTGCACCAGACTTGGTGAAGGCGTATCCTCCTTACGTGAACTTCTTTGAAAATACAAAGGAAATGCTGGATCAGTGCGATCAGAACAAGCCTAGGTTTCATGCTTTTCTCAAAATCTGCCAGACTAAGCCTGAATGTGGTAGGCAAAGTTTGAAGGAACTGTTGATTAAACCAGTGCAACGCCTTCCCAGTATTAGTTTATTGTTAAATGGTAAGTTCTAATAGTATGTTGTGTATGGAAGTGGGCTTTTTTAGATCGAGTACTGCAACCACAAGAGGTCAAAAAGCCCACTTACTAACTATGAAGTGGCACTAAAGTGGCCGTTTTCAATGCGGCACCTCATAGTATTTAGATTGAATTTTAACAAGGGAAATTATTTTATACAAAAATACAAAGAGTACTAACTTTTCAAAAAAGTCGGCAATAAACGATTTTATTCCCCACCGCTCGGAAAAAGGTCACTTTAGGGCTCCCTACTTCTAAAGGCAGAAATCGTGCATGCGTTATTACAAAATTAACTTTCAGTTCTAAATAAGTCTAATGCTGACAAATAATTTCCTCATCATCAATATATTACGTTACATTTTAGATATCCTTAAGCATACACATAAGAGTAATCCGGATCACAGTGCCTTGGAAAAGTCATTAAGTAGCATTAAGGAAGTTATGACGTATATCAACGAAGATAAACGAAAGACTGAGGGTCAGCTCGCAATGTTTGATATATTTAATGAGATCGACAATTGTCCGCCGCATCTGGTGTCCTCGCACCGCTCGTTCATCGGCAAGTGCGACGTGCAAGAATTGAGCGAGGGACTGAGCGGCCGTGGCGATCATCTCGTTTTCTTCTTGTTCACGGATATGCTCGAGATTTGCAAGAAGCGATCGAAGGCGTTTAACTCGATGAAGAGTCCAAATACGGTTAATGGACTGCACTCTGTCAAAATGAGTCAGGTCAAGCCTTATAAGCATATCAAAATGCTGTCGTTAAGCACAGTTAAAAAGGTCGTTGATATTCGAGAAACAGAAGGTCGGTTTATAGTTATATTACGAATTTTCATTATATAATTTATGCCTTTGCAATACTACAAATTTTTATTTTATTTTTTACATCAGAGTGTCGAAACGTGTTTGCTTTGATGGTTCGGAGTAATCAAGAGTTGAAAGAAAAACTGTATTCTTTCACAATTACTGACGAGGAGGTGAATAAAACAAATTACCTGCGAACTTTATGTCGACAAATGGCCAATACTGTTTGTAAAGCTGATGCGGTAAATTAAAACTTTTAATTTGTTTATGATTATAACAAGTTAAGTATATACATAATTTACTGATATTTATTTGTTGGTTTTAGGATACGTTTCTTATCAGTCTCGATCACAGTCAGCTTGAAATTGATACTAGTGATGTAGCCTTAGGAACTTTAAGTAAAGCATTTAAGTAAGTAGTCTTCTTCTTTTATTATACGATTATATGATGAATAATTATGATTTATTTATATAATTAAATTAATTGGGAACGCCCTTTTAGTAGTATAACTTGATCCTTGGGTCTGTTATGCAAATTTATTGTACTACCTTTAGTAGCAGTAACAATCTATAACTTATTTTCTAAACTGGTATAAACTATATTAATACAAAATTTGAGATCTTAGCTCGCGAACTTCTTATGTAATTATTTTTCATTTATAGTATTTTCACTGGAATAAATATGATTTTTTCTGGTTGATTTGCATGTAAACAAACAAATAATGGGGCGACGATACGTTTGGTTACAGGAGCCTATTTCATAATTTTTACCTGGAGTATATGGACCCGTATGTGTTCCTACTCAATAGCATGTGTGAAACTACGTTACATGTCCCACTACCGTCAGTTTTCGCACCAGGCTGTTTAATTCTTTTTTTACTCGCTTCTGTCCACTTTCCTCATACCATCTGCTTTTCGTAGAGTCCATTACTTAACACACTCAATAGAATTAAAAAGTTTGAATTGCTTTGGTAGTGGTGTGGCCAGTTCAAGAATATCTTATCGTCTTAATTCATGAGTCATCATTTTGCCCAATTACATGCTCGTGTTTTTTATCAACTAGTCATAGAATGTTTATTTCAACATTTTTTTCCCGCTTCATATTGTTTTAAATGTCGCATGCAGAGGCTTGACTTTGAATTGACCCTGCTAATTTTTTTGTTATTAATTAAATTGGACAATTAACTTGATAATCAAAGACCTGTAACATTCAAAGTATTTTGTCCAGTTTTTCTAAAGTTTATTTAATTGTAATATAAAACTTGAACTGGTTTCGTGCATCTTGGGATTCGTTATACAGTTATTTCGTTGCAAACATCCTTTTGTTTGTGAAAAACTTTCTTCTCCTCCTTGAACTATCAGTAGTATGTAACAGTTATTAGAAACAATAACTAAGAATTCTTGATATTGATTTTGAGGGGCGGTTAACTGCTACAATAAAAATTGAAAAAATCCAGTGAACACTTTCAATTCTATCAACTATATTTGTACATAAAATTATACTTCTTTTTACACAGTTTCGACTGATAGGCAAACTAGTTTTTAACCATGTCAATACAAACTCGTTTTGATCATTGAGTAATGCATCGACATGTTCCGGCTTATCAAGGGGGACAGCAAAGTTTCGCGTTTGCACTTATCACTGTACTTAAATGTTTACAAGCCCAGCCACCCATGCAGCACTAACCCATTTTTGCACTGTGTCGCAGGTTCGCATCGCGCACGAGGATGAAGGTGGGCCGAGCATTCAGTTTCAACAAGACGCCTAGTAAGCTGAAACGCGCCATGTCGACGATGATGTCGCCGTTCGGCTCGACCAACAGCCTGACCCCGGCGAGCCAGCAACTCGCTCAAATGAGGCTCGCCAGCTGCAATAATATTAACGTTAGTTAAATACAGAAAACTCCATCCACGCATGCAATGATCAGAGAGTGTGGCATCCTGCTTTATATACTACGACTTCTGCTTACTTCGTCTTCTCGGCGGCTGTCGAGAAAAGCGTTAGAAGACGTTGGCGTGTCGGATTTTTAATTTGAAATGTAGATTTGCTATTGTAGAACTAGATAACGATAATTAGCGTCCGACCCGCGCTACCTTTCAAGATCTAATGTGTGCCCTTTCTATCACTCTGTTTTTTTTTTCCTCTTTCTCCTCGTCGCAGTATCGTTTGCCATGCGTATACTTACATAAATATTGTTTTTTTTTCGCCATCGCTATACAAAAATTAATTCATTGGCCAGATGTGTACATTATTGATAAACTTAAAATTAAACTAAATGAAATTCAATATAATGAGTTTATACGAGGGATTATGAAGGTTTGATTGCGAACGCATGAAAGCAATTACATTCTGAAAGTCATAACAAATGCTCTGCTTGTTTATAAGAGGGGGCTCTTCTTTTACAGGCACACGATGTAAGATTTACTCATGAACGTAAAAGTGAACAAGCGTGGGTTTTAAACACTTGAACAAAGTTTTTTACGCAGAGTTTTATAGTGGCTTTTTTGCAATGTTTCATGCATTCTCTCATGCGCATATCTATACTTCCGCAAAATCTCCTTTTATGAGAAAACGTAGATGATTTAAGCATTGAAATAAACCGTCTAAATATTTTATGCTCATGCCATCAAAGTGGAAATGCGGAGGTATAATTTGTAATTAAGTAAGTATGATACGAACGATCCATTACTAAATTACGTTCATTGTTTCGCTGTAAGTCGAGTCAGACCAGGAAATTTAGACTCGGATTGTTTTTTTTTCTGTTTTATTATAAAATAAACGGTGAATGGTTTCTTTTTAAGGCTTGATTGCAACGCTGCGCGGTTTTTCGACTGGCTCAAAATAATCCGCGGCGTATGTTGAATGAATTGGAATAGTGTAATAATTTTTCAAAGATAGTGTAACCAAGATTCATGATCTTTCCTTACGGTAACTACACTGTAGTTACAACTACAGCGCGAAACTTTTTAGTTAGAAAGGAAAATATAAATATTTACTTGCAGTTACATACGTTTTTCTTTTTTCAATATAAGTTTTTCCTAAAGATAACACTGTTGAATGCCGACATATGTGTATGCAAAGGATATTGCCGTCGCGTGTTTAACACGCTAAAGAAACTTCTTAAGATTTGTGAATTTTTCTTGAATGTTGAGCTATACTTGAAAATACCTCTTTACTTTTTTGAAATACATATATATATAATGCAGAAATACTTGGTTTACAATTAATTTTTTTTTATAATTTTTTTGTTCTATGTGTATTTGGTTTGGTCTTTAACGGTCGCGTACAGAATTTGGTTATTGGATTTTGTGTAATGCATGCACCATCTTTTCCTCTCATCCTATTTTTGTAGTTAGCAACACGAGTACTTTTTCTCTTGTAACCGAGAAAAAAGTACTTGCGTTCGTAATAACATACTATTCCTCAAAATGTGACTACTATCGTATGTGTCTTTCCAGGAACTGGGCAACGGTGGTTCGGGCTCGCCGTCGCGAGACGAGGTTCTTGTTGCACCCATGTCGGTGCAGCCGACGCGCAAGGCTAAATGCAGTACCCTCAGTATGGCCTCCCTTCGAAGGTTGTAACACGCACCCACTTGCACGTGCATATATACAATAATAATGTGTACAAATAAAATGCTCGCAAAAGTACAGTCGCACATCTCACGCACTTTCAGCCTGTTCGCTCGAGCGCGTATGTGTGCACACGCGTCTGTTTTACTCGCTTTATCGCCTCCTGTCCTTTGTCAAATGTGTTGTTGCCTAACTTGCGTTGTCACTACTCGCTAAAGAGTATCTGTAAAGTCACTGCCTTGATGAGTGACGACAAAAGCGTCGATATTGAGTCTAGTATTTATCGTGTAGTAGTCACTCGAAATTGCAGTGTTGAACATGCCTAGAATTGGCTGGACAATATGATTAATTGAGTTATGAAGCGCTTTACTCCATTGATACTGCGTTTAGTACTGATCAGACAAGTTATTTTACAGACTTTAAGTTAACGACATTTCACTGTTACATGCATAAATTAATTGCCAACTGTTTAATAATACATTTTGTAACCAGAAGACAAAGATAAAGATTGTCCAGAATTTATCGAATGTCGCTTTATAATAAAATATGCATTTGCTGTTTTATAACCATTCGCTAAATTGATGTGAAGACTCATAATAGTTTTATTTTTGTCTTCTGGCATTGTGACTTACTCATTTTCAAACTATTCCATAATATTGCGTTCAGGAAATGAAACGATAATATGTTCAATTTAATTTTTGTAATTTGTCCAAAATCCTTAATATGGAGTGTATGTTGAAATACATATGTCAACAGTACTACTTCATATTTGACATTCAACAGCGAACTGTGTTTGCATACAAATTGTTTATTTTTTATTTTTTGAATTGGAAGCCAAATTTTAATTACAATAATGGTAATTAATATTGTGGAAGTCTTTCGTGTCATCAGTTTTGATAAAAACATACGCCAATTGCAGTCGTGAAAAATTGCAATATATGATTTCTGATAAATTCAAGTACAATGCAATTTTTGACGTAAAATTTTGTCAAAGAATCGAAGAATTCATATAGTATTACATTTTAATACTCCAGAAATTTTTTCTAACATTATTAATTCTTTACAAGAAAATTTTCAGATTTTTGCGCGTTTTTACTATTCTAAAAGTAGTGTTGTTATATTTTTCTATACTAATCTCTTAAACATTATTTATGAGTTAGACATAGTTTGTAGATATTTATTTTATAGAAAAAAAATTGTCATAAATAAAATATTTTCGTTAAATTCGTATTTTATATTTCTGAATGCAGACACTTTTCGTTTAAAATTAATTATTTCTCAAGAATATGCAGAAGAT
>UCQR01073420.1:13425-29409 GCA_900474235.1 Cecidostiba semifascia
CATATCTACGAAATTCTATTTTTGTTACATAATGTCTTGGTCGATAAAGTAGTGCTTTCGCATATTTTTAAACTGCGACTATTTTTACGCAAGATGCTAGCATCTTGCTTTCATTCACAAATAAATAACCTAACGCATTCGACTGTGTCTAAATGTGTTCCTCATACTTATAACATCAATTCAGCATTTAACCGTTATACGTTCAAATCATAAATGATTGCTGTATTTAATACAAATACCAATTATAAGTATAGTTCACAATGTCTCGCTATTGAAAAATTTGTTGTACTTCCTTTTTCTCTTGTTGCATCTTTTCTACCACTAATGTATTAACAAAAATATGACTGACAGCGAATTTATGTTCATAATATAAGTTTATGTTCGCTGGCGACTCTTTAACGATTAGTTTATAAATATATTATTAGAGTAATGTCGCGTATGTATTTTTGGGATTGTATAAGCCAACAAATATTGATTTTATACAATGTTTGTATTCAAGTCTTGTAAGCTTCCGTCGGTGTGAAAGTGATCAAATTTTAAACGCTTTCACCGACTTTATTAGCATTAAAAGGGTGCTCTTGCTTAGTTAAAAAATAAGATGCCTGACGAACTAATACTTTAACTTGCTCAAATTCATAACTGCGTAGTCATGTTTGCTTTGCTTTAATAATTCATTGTTAAAACTTTAACTGCGAAGCTGATCATTTAATATTCACGAAAAGTGATTTGACCATCGTGTTCTTCTCTGTACTGACTACAGAAATTGCTCCGAGGAGGTCTTGCAGGACAAATCTGATCTCTGAGAAGATATTTGTAATGTCGACAATAAAGACAGTAAAGGAGTCACTCGAGGAACAAGATTTACATCGTCTTGGTTTTTTTTGTCGAATTGCTGCGGACATGGACAACGAAGAAATATCTCTTCCTCAGCTATATGCCAATACATACAACATTTTTGAATTTTTATACTCTGATGACATCGATTATTATCGAAAATATAATAATTGTTCTTTAGAGAAGGTGTACATATATTGGCAATTAAATTTTTCTGATAGCTTGTCTCAAGAACAAGCGTTTTTACAGACAAATGTGTAAAACTTTTCGAAATTTTTTAACGTTGTTTCACTGTGTATTACACGAGATAGAGATTGTCATTCCTCGTTTGTTATAGGCGGTGAAGCTATTGCAACATTTTTATAAAACTTTATAATGCCTTTATTGTGATCAAACTCACTGTTGTAAGAATGGTTCATTGTTTTTTTCTGTAATTACATTAATATTATGCTTTCAAAATCTTTGTCTTCGTATATCTCTAACTTTTTGATATACATTTTTATCAAGGTAGTATTGGTGTGTTACAGAAAAAAGCTTTTTTACTTGTGGCCAAACCTTGTAAGAGCGCGAATGCGAATGTTACATGCATCAAAAATGATACTTTTTATAAATCAGTAGGTTAATTCAAAGTGAATAGAATATACTGTTGCATTAACTGTGCTGTTTTGTAAACATGATGATGTATCTCAGGTATAATATAATCTTTAGCAAGACAGATTTTGTTTGAGTAACAGCCTTAATGTTTGTCGACTAGTCAGGCTTTTTGAATTCATTGGTATTTACTCTAAATCGGTCTAGCAGCTGACAGTAAGAAAAAATTTAGAAATCGAATTATTGTAAAATTTTACAACAATTAAAATTGAAGTATAGTAATAGAATCATGTTGAATTGCGCGACATTAACATTAGGGCTTGTTCAGCATGCTTACGAGATTACGAATGATTTATCCTCGCTCCTAATATTTTAGACGATACCAAAAGTTTAAATCATTTCAAGATTTAGTTACTTTTATTGGTCAGAATTATTTACATCCAAATTTTGATTATTCTTCAGGTCTTAAGGAAAATCTTGTAAATTTTGAATGCTTGATTCCTTTTATAGATTTATCTTGTACATATGCAATTCCCATAAAAGTCTGTCATAACAAAGAATATTTTTTGTTTCGTGTAATGAATTATTTTAAAACTCTGCGTCGGTTGTCTTTTTTCTATATTTATCAAAGAAAGAAATCAGTTATTCAAAATATAGTACTCACATCGATACGCAATCAGTTTAAAGTAATTCTACAAATATTGTAAATAAGATATATATATACGAGCCAAGAACGTAAAATCTTCTAGTATGTAAATTAGTAGTATTTTTTATTATTACGCACGATAAGTGTATGTCTGCGTTAATTATAATATTATTATGTTGAAAACAACACTGATATACTACACACGTTGCCGCTATAATTATATCTTACACACCTTGATAGATTGTATAAACTTTATAATGTAATCTCGAAGAAAGTGGTTCATTCGTACTTTTTTTCTCTTCTATTATAATTCTTCCTCGCAACATCCGTCCTCTTGAATTCCTACACGCTTTCCGAATGCAAAAGCATCGACGAGCTAATAAACCCCGAAAAATCCAAGTCGATAAATCGCATATCCCCCTATAAATTCCAGGCGCCAACGTTTCGAGTATTGGCTTTCATCCCCATCGGGATATCCACGTAATACGAGCGATAATCTTCGGTCTCGAATCGAGTGTGCGTGTGTGTATATATATATGTGTATGTATTAGGGACAGCGAAGAAGGACGACGTTCGCGCGACTGTCTATTAAGCTCTCATCTCGCGACACTCGAGGCTTGTAACGACGATAAAGTGCGGATAATCTCGTCATGCAGGCCTGACGTGAAATCTCTCGAAACAGGGATTAATGAATCACATCAGCCGGTGCATTAGAAGGGATGGACGATGGGTCGAGTCGAGAGAGAAAAAAAAGGTATACACAAAGAATACACAGCTGCGCTATACGGGCATGACTTTTACGAGACGCTGTCGTGGCAGGTTTATTAATGCGTTATATCGCCGTGGCTAAATGCCTTTGTTTCGGAAATTTAACGCAGATCGTAATTATCTACCGCGAGAGTATGATTTATCGTCTCTCTCTATTCGAAAGATAAACGAGGCTCGATTTTCCAGCTTGATTTAATGCTCGCGGGATCTAAATAGTGCTCGATGAATAATTATACCCAACCTTGAAAAATAACCAATACTCGATAAGCGACACAATATACACACACACACACATATATATATATATGACGACGCAACAATCATCATCGTCGAGTGAATATCAGAGCTTCGTTAAAATCGAACGCTACGAGTAGTACCAGCAGTAATTTCACGCCCACACGCACCTTATCCTCGAAACAAGACACACGTATATACACGCAGCAGCTGCGGCGAACCACCGGCAGCTCTAGGTCGAACATCGTCGTCCTGCACAGTGCAGGTTAACGAAGCCATGTATACGCACCTCCGAAGGCCTCTGACGCTGTGTATACATATACACGGATGGTGTGCTGTCCCTCGTTATTTTGCACGAGCCTCCACTTCTCCTTCGGGACATCAGGTTCGAGAGGTCGCCATTCAAAATTCAGCTGTAATTGGCGCGAGAGCGAGAATTCGATGCGGAATAATTCAATGGCTATGTATATATAGGTGTACGCGACGAGGGGATGGGTTTTGTTTATTTTAAAGGAGCTTTTGTTGTGCTTTTTCGCGCTCGAGATGCTCTCGGCTTGTTATTCGAGGGTTCTTGAGCGATTGGAACTGATGAATAATTTAATGGCGTGTTTCTCGAGTATATATATAGTATATTGTTGTGTTTGCGCTTTTGCTGTGTGCAGTATATAATATATAAACTTTGAGGCTGATGCTGCAGCGGACACGCCGCGTGCTTCGTAATTTTGTATATAAATATTATAGTCGCGATGAGCTTGCGGGGCTGATGTTGGATGCGGGGTAAAAAAAATGCATTTCAAAAGGAAGAGAGAATTTTCAAGACATGATTCATTTTAAGAAATCTTATTACATTCAGCTAGATGATAATGCATCTTCTGCTCTGGTTTTATACATCTAAATATATACGTATACACGGGGAATGAGATTACGTGTGAGGTTGATTTATATGCGGGAAATCTAAGGAATGAAACTTATTTTGTTATATTACAAAAGAGATATTTGCAATCAATATACCATTATACACACAATAACCCTAAAATAAATGAAAACATCCTCGGGTAATAATTCTCAGCCGATAAGCGCAACAACAACAAATAGCGGCATCAGCTTTGCGGCCTAAACTTCTGAGATTACCTTAATTTATTTCGCCGCGCGAATCGCTGCAGCAACATCAGGCAAAGAAAAATGCACGAGACACACCTCTTCTGTCGCGCGGCGATAAGTTCGAGTTAAAAGAAAAGCGTCGGCGGCGCCCCGGGCTCCTATGCGGATTACCATCGTTGCGCCCCGCGCAGACTGTTTGGAGCACGAGAGAGACGCCGGTGGTGAGATAATGTCGCGTTTGTTGTCTGCACCGGGGCTGGTGTATGTCTTCTTCTTCTTCGACTCGACGACGTCTTGCTTCCGAGTTTTAACGACAGAGTGTATATATCTCTCTTTTCCGGTTTTACTCCGGTGATGCTACTGTTATATTATATTATACGAAAAAACGACAGAGGGGAGAACGAGTATTTGGAAAAGGCTCCTACACGTTTATCAGCAATAGATGCTCTCGGTTCGTTTACATCAGCCGAGAAGTGTTCTGAGTTAGTCTCAAATACGGATTCGAACAACAATGACACCGGCTGTTTGCGTCATAGCATTTCCTCTCCTCTTTTTTTTTCAGTGGAATCGAAGAAAATACGTATGTAGAATAAAATAAATAAATCTGATATTGGCTTCTCCCGCTATATTCTCACGACCTTTTACAACACTCGCACAAGCTCTATATTCCTGATGTAAGCTCTCTCCGCAGCTAATATATCCTGTTCGCTTTACAAGCGGCGTAAACTCGTATATAATCTAATTATACTCGAGTCTCGAATAGTCGGAAACTGATAGGGCAAAGTCTGACCACAGCGACCTTGTCGAGTATATATGTATATACCCTTATATATAGCCTTAAGAGCAAAACCACCTATAGTTTCTAAGAAACATCCGCTGCGCCAAGTATAAAGGAGAGAAGAGCAGCTGTCGCCAAAACGCTGCTGCAGTTTGCGCGAAAGTGTACTTGTCTCTCCGGCGTCGAGTTTCTCAATATCCGAGAAGGAAAATCGGATAAAGTATATACCGAGATTTTGTGTATACTTTTGGGTAGTATAAGCGTTGATTAAGAATTTTACTCTAGTGTAATTTTTCTTTTATCAAGTGTAAGTTCAAGCTATATGCCTATTATTATCAAATAAGTTGAGTCGCTAATTTCGTGTCTTTTGATATATGTCATTCAAATAGAAAAATTGGTAATTTTGAAAGTTCCACACAGAACGAAAAATTTATAGAAAAACACAATAGTTAGAGCCAAGAAAAAGAGAACAAGACAATTTTGGACTGGCCTGACCCCCACCGCTTGAATTCTCCGACTCTACGAATCTGGAAGATAGATGGCGCGTAGGCACTTTTCTATTTCTCTCTATGCGCCAAAACTGCTGTTTGGGCCGTTCATGCTATATAACTGCATGAGTCTGTTCTCATCAATTTATAGAAGATCTTATGCTCTTCGTACGATTATTCTTATGTGTACTACTGTTATATATGTGTCCCTGAGCGAAATACTTGCCACACATAATACTCTTCTTTAGAATGTCCAGATATATTATGCACATGACACTCCTTATAGTTTCGTGATTTATGCTGATATAATAAGACACACGACAAGTTACAACGTACTCACGTAACACGAACTTTGGTAATAGCCCGAGAAGGATCTCGTCGAATTCTATACCACCTGTTCCGATTGAGAATGCGAAATGTAAGGGTGTCCCTGACAATTGGATTTCGAAATATTTGAAATTCATATACTACAACCCACATTTTACTCACATTTTACTTCTTCGAATAAATCGTTCGATATTCCGTTTCACGTCAGCACGATTAGCAAACCCTCTCGGCAGTCGTCATCAGTCGCGCAAATTCAGGGAGAAATCAATCAAGCCGCAAAACAACGAAAAAAAAAGAACAAAAAAAAAAAGAATCGGAAACTCTATCAATTCAAAATGTACACATCTGGATAGCGGAAAATTATTACCAATCTATCAGATGCCACAGGGAGACGCGAGCTCGACATGGAAATACTACTGCCAGCCGATCGCTTCGGATGATGAGGGCCGTGTAGCATATCAGTTGAACTCGATAAGCTCCCTCTGCGCTGGGGGACAGTCTATATATAGCGAAAAGCGGTATACACCTGCCAGTTACAGCGGATGCGCGTAGGACTCGGGGATAAATATATATACATATCATATCCAAGTTGAATATATATCGCGATGGAGTTTTCATAAGCCCGAAACGTCTTCGTTTCTTCGGACGTAATCTGGAAAATGTCGATAAAAGGATATATACAGCCGAGCGTCGATTATGGCTCTGGATGATGCGCTTTTAATACTGTAGCTCAAGTTTTCTTGTAACGCTGAATATGTTTTTGATATTTATATAAGTGGTGTGTGTGTGTTTTTTTTTTGCCACGGAATAAATGATTACACGCAGGATCGATACGGATGCTGGATCAGTATGTGGCTTTTTTTACGAGGGAAGCGCGTGTTTATTTGAATGCTGTGCTGCGGCTGGACTGTCTGTAACTCTCAGGATTGAAAGGGCGTAAAAGATTGAAATTTCGATTTGCCGCAAACACGTTTCGCTGTGTATGTGTGTGTGTTTTACGGTATACTACGAGTCAGCACGAGAGGCTGTTAATATCGTAGATAGAGATGTAAATTTTTTTTTTTTTATTGATTGACTGTTTTTCAATCTCGGGATTACTTTTTCAGTGTGTGAATGTGCGGTAAACAAATTTGACCGATAGGAATGTTTTTTATTATTTCTTTTTCATGTTCTGAATTCGTTTCTCCCATAAATTAACAAACTCAGTATCTCAATATATACAAACTGAAATATCACCACGTGTTATAGCAGCAGGCATATACCTATAATGTATATCCCCGACTATACATAGCTATACACGCATATATACAGGTAAAATAGACGGGATAAACGCTTTGCCTCTCTCGGTGCTGTGCGGCATCATCTTCCTTTTGGTCATTGTGCGAACGCAAAGTGGTAATGGCCCAGGGGAGCCTCGAGGAATGTATATTATGCCAAAAGCATCAGCGCCGCGACTAAATGCATCTGGATCGAGTATAAGCGGAATATGCTCTACGATTAAACAGATGAGATAAAACTGCAGTGCTGGAGCTTGAATCAATGGGGAAAAAAAAATGTAATTATAAATGTTGAACTCAGTCGCGGAAACTCTTGTAATGTAAGAGATGAATTTGTTGAATTCTACTCATCCGCACGAGCTCTTTCATATTCCATAGCCGAGAGATCAAAGAGAATTTAAATCTGTACACTCGTAATCTACATTTCGCTGTCCGATCGTAAAATTCCGAGTTCATGCTTGAAAACAAAAGCAGCACTACTTGGCGAGTAAAATATACCCGAGTAGCTTGATGATTAAATCACGAGTGTATTTTTATACCCTCATAGCCATAGTCTTTTTGTCACTTGACTCACGCTTAACGTATATATCATCCTTAATATGATCACACACACACATTGCGTAAATACTTCCAGATCGTCGTAACAATGAGCAGCAGCAGCAGCAGTAGCACTCGAGGTGTGAATTAACGCAATGATACAAAAGCCGATCGCTAGGAAGAAGCTTCAGTCTCCTGCAATTACTCCAAGTTAATAAAGCTACACGTCACACATGGAAGAGCTTGCAAGCGTCCGGTGTATATTTATAGTAGGTTTGCCGGTCTCTCTCTCTCCTACGATCCAGTTACTCTCTCCTGTGCATCAATTAATTCAGATTAGCCCGCAGGCGGTCCCCGTAATGGCCGTAATACCTTTCGCAACCGATGGCGTTATGCGCTGCACACGACGTAATTATTTGTGCTCGATATAGAAGAGAGAGAGAGAGAGAGAGAGCTTTTGCACATACTCTTCCTTGCATAATGTTGTATGCCTCGTTAGTTACATACGCCGATATAGTGTAGTTGCAGCTCAGCACGTGGACGTCGATTTAACCGATCGATTCTGTATATATAGATATACTCTGAGATTATTCTATTTTCATTTATATAGCGCTGATTTATGACCATTATTGTATGTACATTATGTTTTTTTATTCCGATTATAATCGTTATTATAATATATCACGAGACAAATAGCGTTTGTTATAAGCCGCGTTATGGCGCTGTGGTGGTTTAATTAGATTATATTTTCTCAGAATCTGCTGTCTCTACGATCGACGATTCGATGCTTATACATCCGAGAAGGTATATAATATAGTATACCGCACACGCGGCTCTTACTTTATTTGCGATTTTTCGCACTACATCTCCGGTTCGACTGCAAAACTGAGCTCTCGATGTTTGAATAATTTACAAGCTGCGCGCACATCACCTATATATATATAGTCGTGTATAACTATTTCAATTTCCATATAGAATACTCGGAGAGTCTTAGATGTTATACACGTATACGGAGTATATATATATATATACGTATATCCTTGGATATATAATACTTGGAGGAATGAGTCTTGTAAGATTCTGAGATAAGGCGTATAATCCCGCCGTATCGTTTCTTTTTTCTTCTCTATAAAAACTTAATTGTTATCGCCACTGTAGTATATTATACTGTATAGAGATATAAAGAAGAATTATTTGTTTTCATGCTTGGCGGACGTAAGGTTTTTTTTTTATATATATATAGAACTCGGAAACAAAGTGACGCACATTTATATCCAACTTCGCACCGGAGCAATTTGCGCGTTTAGCCATAATCTCTTCGAATCAGCCGCCTATATACATACTGGAGAATTTGAAATAAATTTTCTATTTTCAGCGACGAGCCGTGTGGTACATCCAAAAATCACGCGATGCCCCTCTGACTTGGAAATAAAGCGATATACCTATACATAATACCGGCTTGTAAAGAAAACCTTAGACAGATCGATCGTAAACGTTATATTAAAGAAGCACGTAAAATTTGCGAAAATATACCTCGTTATTATACACTAAATCTACACGAAGCAGTAGCATATAAACCTCGTCATCACACACATACACACCTTTTGAACATGTACATCCTCGTGAATATAAAGGCCTATATATACACACTCGAAATAAAACGTATATATTCCCGCTTCTTATTCTCAGCTGCATATCAGCGACACGCGTCGCAAGAAAAGCGCGCGCGAGTATAGTCGCGACGATTTTCCGGAGTAAGTGGAAGCCGGATGATAAATTGCAAGGAGAGAGATCGAGCGACGTTGTAAGAGCTGCTCTGCCGAGAAGAAAAAGGACGGAAGAAAACCCACGCGATGCAGTGTATATAGCTATATACAGCGAGAGAGGAAAATGAATTAAGACAGACGCGAGGTTGGATTAGGCTGGGCTTTATACTAAAGGAGAGAGAGAGAGAGAGAGAGATGTAGATGCAGCCTCTGGGACGATGGCATTGAATGGATTTTAGATTATTTTTGAAAAATTATTACAAAGCCGGTCGACGTTCATATACTCACCAAGAGGAAATTTCATCTTCGTCGACCTACTTTTTCCGAGCTTGACGAACCGCTCAGATTGAATAATGTAGTCGTATACGCCGGATTTGTTGTAAACTTTGTATACCTATTAAAAATAACGTCATATTCACGCTTAAACAGGAAAATTCCGACATATTGAATCGCAAGCTCCAGAGAGAGAGCTTGCGACGCTCTCTGATCGGAGAGACAGAGATATCAGAGAGAGCTAAAGCTCGCGAGAAGAGAAGGGAGCTTGCGCGCTTCTGTAGCAGCCGTATAGTCGGATGCTGAGGCGGGATAGAGAGCGCGGCCTCAGTCGACGTGCCGGCAGCAGAGCGAACGCACGTTCGCCGGGGGCAGCGCAACGCGCCGCCGAGGCGCTTCTCTCGCGTATGTGCTTATATATACACGTATATGACTGTTTACAGTGTTTTGATTTCTCACTTCATGATGATGATGATGATGATGATGATGATGATGATCGAGTAGGCTGTAGTGTAATTTTGTTGGTGATTATGTAATTATATTGCTGTGTGAAGGTGCGTGATTGCAGCGGATGGTATTATACTACATACATATAGTGCGGGTGTGAAGGAGCTGCTGCGGAAACTTTCGTGCTGTGTTTGCTTATAGGTATATCATTTATTATATACGATTTTGATGTTTCGAGGGATATGAGCTTTCATCGTGTTTATACATTATTTCAAACGATTATTAAATCGTGACAAATGCTATACTAATACTAACTGCGTGTGGTATTTCATGGAAGCGCGCGCTTGTATATATAAAGTTTGTTAATTGAATTTGCGATAGTTACCGTTCAATCGGCGAACAATTAAACTAAAACTCCTCTCTCGTCGAGTATTAAAACGGCGTTCGTTAAAACTAAGCGGAATTTGAAGCTCGTTAAACTTGAGCGCGAAGACAGGAATTTCCCGTGTATATTATCCCATAATAGTAGGTCTTAAAAATAATGATCACGTCGGCTTTCTTATTCCTACCGTTTTTTTTTTTTTTTTTGCTAAACTATTTACCTTAAATCTCGAAAAAGAATAGAGTCAACGTTTGTTGATGCAGCCGACAGAAGAAAGAGAGAGAGAGCGTTTGATGGTAATCGCGTCCCATCAGGCGCGACGCTCGTATATGTGTATTTGTTCGAGTACACCACGTTTTTTTTATCTTGCCGCACGAGCGAATCCGACGATTCGTTTTTTTTTTTCAAGGAGGCTCCGTAACGTTCTGATTTTACACTGATTTGTGAGAGAAGCTTTTATTACACTATACCTGTAGCGCGCTTTTAACGGCAATTTTTCTTTTTCACGATGTTTTTCAATTCAGACTATATTTGGCACCACCGCGCGGCTGAATATTGTTAGAGAATAGCCGATATGGATTCGCGGCGAAGTTTTGATGACGTGCATTTTTAGCCTATATATATACGAGAAAGAGAGAGAAAAGCAAATAAACAAACGCGCGTATTCTGACGTTTCTCGAGTCGCCGGAAAAGTTGAATAAAGCAAGCCAAAGTTTGCGACGCTTTTCTATACCGTATATACATAAAAGATCCAAGTAGATACGCGCCGAGTTTGGTCAGACGGCGCTGTCGACCGGCGTATACAGCGTTGTTTTTATGTTTCTATAGTCTAACTGCATCGTATTGTATATGTAACAAAACAAAACAAAAAAAAAAACTCAAGGAAATCGTCCCATCAGCGCGAACATCACAAATCGATTAGAGCCTGGCGGTCAGTTTCGACACCTGTACAAATCATCGGCGTGTACTTCCCTCCTTCGTTTCTTCCAATTCCACGCTCGGTTAGCACGTATATAACACGGCGCCTTTGTGCGATCGACGTTTTCTCGCGCGCGAGACGTCCCGTGGGATATTACCAAATCAATCGCGCACACTATACATGCACGACCTATCGTAATGTTCGAGGAAACGCAGGTGTGGTTTCTGCAGTATAGGTATAAGCTCTAGTGAATCGTTTGATGTGTGTGTGTGCTGGGAGTGAAAGGGCGTTGTGTCATTATAGAACTTGTCGAAATACTTTATTCGAAATCGATTGTATCGTGCGTTGTGGTGAATTTGAAAAATCATACGGAATTCGAATGCAAAAGCCCAAAGCTTTTCGTTTAACAAGCATTTTTCGGGCTCTCCATTATATACCTTTTCTCCCCGCCCCGGGCACACAGTTAATTCCCATGCGGCCATCTATCCACTCTCCATTTTACTCGTTCCCTCTCTGTGCAGTACTTCATTTTTCCAAAGCATAAAAGCTCGAGGCGCGCGAAATTTTTAATTTATTCAAAATCAATATTTGAGCTTTTTTCGAGCGCTGATGATGCTCACTTTGCGTCCCCCTCGTGTATCATTATTATCTTCGCTCGTTTTACAATATGGAAATTAATACTTGTGGAGGGCAGGATTGTTTAAGGAGAAAAAAAAAATTCTGTGGAATTTCTTCTTTTTTTTTTCTACTCTGTATTTACTGGGATATACCGCAGGAAAGCCCATCGTGTGGGTTACGACTCTGTCGTATTTTTCGCGACTCCCGGAGGCTGGCCAGAGCCGCTACTTTTTCTACCGGAGAGCTTTCAGTGGGATTGAAACATAAATGAGTGAAATTTTAAAAGGCAATGAAGAAACGCTCGATCGAAGGAATTCTCTATTTTTCCAAGAGATTTCGTCGTCAGAAGCGAGTTTTGGAATGAAACAGAGAGAGAGAGAGAATGTTGTCTTTGGAAAGTGCATTAAAGCGTCGTTTTCGCCGGCAGAGAGCTTCGAATTGAATCGATACTATAACTCTCTGTATGTTATGCTTATTATTGACAGTCGCAGAATGAATCTCGTTAAAAAGTGATTTCCTTCAATTTTTACTCTCTTTCTCTCGATATCCTGCTTATTGAAGCTTCTCTAATCTATACCAGCATAATCAAGAGCTCATACATTTCCCTCTCGCTGTAACTCTTGAAAGACAATAGCATTGTGTGTCTAATTTAGACAGATATGGAACACCGGGGTCTTTTTTCTTTTTTGTCAACAATATCCTCCGAACACAATATATGATCAGACTCTCAAAAATCAATACCACGGCGTCATAACTGCACGACGACGACGACCTTCTTCCATAAAGCTCTCCTAGTGGAAAAGCAAACTCTCGCGAAAACTGCAATATCGTTGCCACATAAATCTCGGTGTCTTCTCTCTCCCTTCCTCGGTTCGTATAATTCCGCGGCTAAAAATCGAGAGCGACGTCGACATAGAGGCGCTCGATTTAACGAGGGAAGCCGCCGCAGGTGCATCGCGTAGGCGTGTACACCTGACGTCAACGCGATTCGCCGACTCTCTATACTATACCTATCGCTGTAGATTGCCGGAGGGGCTATATCGTTTCGTGGGTCGTAATATAGCTCTCCGTTGACTCGGATGACTGTATTTGGAAGTTTTTTTGTGTATACTGATTCTTTTTTTTTTTTTTTTTTTTATTTATGTACAGGCGCGTTTGTCTATACTATATCAGGCGCGGATTCAAAGGTTCAAAGAGCGTATTTTTATGCGCGTCTGCAAAAAGAAATGCACATTCACGTGTGCGCGCGCGCGTGGATTTATAATAAATCACGAATATATAAGCCGAGCCGCATTATTGTGAATAATGAAAAACGAGACTGAATAATTTTGCAATAAATATAGCCGATAACGAATTCGATAAATCGACGAATATAATATGTACATATTTTCGCACGAGTTTCATTTAAAAAAAAAAGTTATAGTATCTTGATTATTCTTTTTTTTTTGTATAATAATAAACTTAGGCGAAATGAAAGAAACGCGCTTGAAATACACGAAGGCCTCCGGCTTACCCGACTCGGACATGATCTACTTAATGTCGGGAATCGCCCTAGTATTATACATACTTTTCTAAACGTTTTAAATTCTCGGCGTTAATTAGGAGAGAGGAGACCTATATGTGCGAGCATATTATATCCGAAAAGTAAGCTAACGACAAAAGTATAGAGCCAACTATATACAGCGAAAGCTTGCGCGAATTAATAAATTCTGCTCCGTATATTGCGTGAACAATAATACTGACGGCGGAGTCGCATCATATTGTTTCTACTGTATCGCGGGATTTTAATTATACGTCGTCAGGCGACACTCGTTCGATTAGAGCGTCTCTCTCGAGCTTTGAAAATAATGTTATTCTCGTTTTAATTTTGTTTCGCGGACAAAGGCACACGCAAGGCTTTTGTGTATACCGTCCATCGCGATGAGATATTAATTTCCTGATGGGCGCAAACGATCGAGATTATTATAATATACAAAAAAATAAAACTGTCACTGAACACTGAATGTCGATATAATAGTATAACATCGAAATCAATACATATACGGCGCGTCAATTATCGCTGCGCTATATGCGCGTCGTTTAATTAACGCTGCAGTGTGTATATAAGGATATCCTTTTCGCTGCAGTGAAAATCCATCACGAATCGATAATTAACTCAAACAACGAGAGAGAGAGAGAGAGAGAGGGAGGAAAAAGACACCGTCAATCAGGACAATGGAGTACGCGCGAACACATCAGCGTAAAAGAAAAAAAAAACAGAAACAAGAAACTTTCGTTCAAAATGACTCCGGGGCATCGTCGCTTCATTATTGGTTTTTCCGCGCAGAAGAAAGAGAGAAAGAGCAAGAAGCCGACGAAAAAGAAGCGCCGGGAAAATTCTCGCGACACAGTAGTGTCTGCACACTTACGATATTACTCGTGGGGGGTCGTCGCGTTGTGTATATTATTCTGTTGTGTATACACGGCTGGAAATGCAAAATGAAGGAGAGATTCATGTCGCGTGTGTATATATACATATAGCGCTTGAGGCCACTGCAAATTTTATCGCCGGCTCTTTCATCGTGTCGCGCACGACAACAGATGCTCCGACGCTTTTATATGCTTATCTTTTATGGATGCCTCGGCGGCGGCGGCGGCGGCGGCTGAGTGTCATTCGAGATTAGACGGCTAAGGGCTTCGGACTATGCTATACTCATATGTGTTTTATTCATATACCGCGAGCGCGTCGAGATTTCGCGAGCGTCTCTTATTGTTTACTCTTCTTCTTCTTCTTCTTTTTTTCTGACAACTGTAAATAGTTGATTTATATGAATGAACTGGAGAAACGAAGATAGTCGACCAAAGGGGAAAGAAAAACTATATACAGCTGACGAGATGCAATAAATGGTGCTTTTCGCACGCCAAGGGAGAGGATATAACTTTTTTCGACTACTCTGGGGGGAAGAAGAAGAAGAACAGGGGGATATATACAGATAACAACGAGCCACTCGAACGCTCCGCGACGTTTGTCTTTTCTAACCGAGAGAACCTCTCGAAGCTATATATGTATATGTAGTTGAGCGTCGAATCAAAGATTTCCGTTATGGGTCGCAACTCGATATTCACCGGATTATTCATAAGAGCACATTCGATATTTATGCGCGCACAAAACGGTAAACAGCCGCTAACGATCCGATGAACGCGCTCGTCGATGTTTACGGTATTTTGCATTCGACGAATCGGCTTTTATTTTTCGTTATTTCTTCTTTTTCGTCCTACACTTATTAGTCATGCACGCGAAGAAAAAAGATAGCGAGCATGTGGAATCAGTCTTAGTATATAGCGCAAAATGCCCTATTGGCCGTATGAAAGAAAACAGTGTTTTGGACTGGCCTGATGCTTTCTTCCACCGCTTGAACTTATTACCGGATCTCCATAGTGTCCGGCTAGCGACGATAGATGGCGTATAGACACTTTTCCATTTCCCTTGTGACAATCTGCGCCGAGAATGTATATATAGAGAGGTATGCGTCTTGTTGCGGGCCCACTGCTTATGAGTCGCTCATGCTATATAACTGCCTGCAGTTGTCCGTCATTTATTTATTTATTTTATTTATTATAATTTAGTTTTATTATTATATATAAAAATTTTCATCAACTATGCTGGCATTCACAGGGGTTTTCTTCTCCGTGTGTACACCTTATATAATATATATACACGCGAAAAGCTAAATGCGCGTATAAGAGTTTTACGGCAGTAGTAGCCAATATAACTTTCCGTCGAGCCCGAAAATTGTAAACTTTCAAGTGGAAACGTCGTCGCGTCGCATGCTTTGGAGCTCGAAAATTAATCTGGAACGCTTATACGTGTATATTATATATACGCGCGAGTGAAGTGAAATTTCGAAATAATTTCAAAGCGAATCGCTTTGCAGTAGCGAACCTATTTTCGTCCTATTCGCGTGTGTCGCGTTTGTATTCAAACGCGACGAATACCGGAGCGCAAAAAAATTCACGAA
>UCQR01073420.1:39610-55919 GCA_900474235.1 Cecidostiba semifascia
CCCGGATCAGAGTTAAAAAAGCAAAATCCGGACTAGAATAATATAACACCGCGCGCGCGATGCTGGAGCCCGAGAAAATATCGTTAGCCGGGTTAATGGACTCAATTTTGGCCGAACTCCTTTTAACCGCGAAAGAGAGAGAGAGAGAGAGAGAGAGAGTCGAACTTCGTCGGAATCCCGACGTCCGGTCTTATTTCCACTTAGCCACGATCCGTATACAGCTATACCGAATTCCTCTCCGATATAACTTTTCCTCCCAGAAATGAAACTCCTCGGCCAGCGATACATATTTTTTCCGGCCAATGGTACGTATACATGCTGCTCGATATACAGTTTATCAACGTCGTCGTAAACATTTTACCGAGGAAAAACCTGTATATATATATAGACAGCGATGGTCTTGAAATGAGGGACTAGCTTTTGCTTTAAACTATTGCAAATAGGAGAAATGCGTGTATGTAATAAATAATTTGCGAATATATGATGAAAATTAATCGTAAAAGGCTAGCTCCTCTTCTGGAAACGTGACTGACATTCGCTGAATGTCTGGAATACTAGCTGCGTTGAAATATTCGCGAAATGTTCGAACCTTTCCGTCCCATATCGATTCGTCGGTTGTATTACTATAGCAGCGCATACTTATTGTATCTTATAACGAATTCCGCGCTGCGCTTTTTATCCATAACGTATCTCGTATAGAGGCATTTACCCTATACGTCAAATAAATTCGTTCAGTTATATTAAGAAACTATTGGAATATTTTTTTGTTTTCGGTAAAAAAAAAAACAACTTTGGCATTCGTGAGAATTCAATAATTTTCAGTGAATACACGAAAAAAATAATCCTTATGACTTGGACGAATAACCCTTTAGTTGCAGTTATAGCACGAGCAGCCCAAGCAACAAGCCCAACAAGGCAGTTTTGGCATATAGGTGGCACATCCCTATATATATATACATTCTACGCATAGATTGTGATGAGGAAAATAGAAAAATGCTCATGCGCCACCTATCTTTGCAAGCCAGAGACTAGAGAGAGAGACAGTCAGAAAGTTGAATTAACAGTAGGGGAAATAGATTATACTCGGGCTTAGCGCTACTAACTAAGACTATATAATTTCCGTGCAAGTATACAAAGAAAAACCATGTATTCTTCCAGACTTCAAATCTCGCTCGACCGCAGCGCGAACTATTTATAAAATTTCTCGTTTACCGCAAGCTGCTTGAACAAACAAACTTCGCATCCTCTCTCCACACGCGCGAATATTAGCCATTTAAAAAAAAAGTGCTCACGAAGAGACTGCAAGCAAAACAGACAAAAAAAACCGAGGGGAATGGACGAGATAGACTAAACGGAATTCGGTCAGAGAAGCTTATCGGCACTGCGTTAACGGGCTGAGCTGTGAGCTTGCTTCGGCCAGTCCATATTTCACATGCGCGAGATTTGACCCCCCTCTATGCAAACGCCGCGTCGAAATCTGCTGACTTCGTGTGACCGCCGCACAGTATTGTGGATCTTCGTCGGTTAGATTTATGAAGGCGTTGTTGGATGGCTTATACTGACTTCGCTTATGTGGGTTTTTTTTTTTTTTTTAATAGTTGAGTATCTAAACACATACGTTATAAGACGCGATTTTTATTACAAAAATTGTTCTCTTCCTCTCTGCAGAGTCGGATAGCAGGTAAATGGATGGGAAAAATTGTATCTCGCTCGAAACAAGTTCCAATGCTTTTCCCGTTCTTCTTCACTCCTCCTGGGAGGGAAGCAGACACGCGCACTGAAAGAGTAAAATCCGAATGGCTTTTTCTTTTTTGAGCTGGGAGGAAAAACTAGAGGAGCAGCTATACACGAGATAGCTGGAAACTGATTGTTGCAGACACGTGGAATTGCGTGAATTTTTTCTTTTTTGTCTCCACATCGGCGAAATTGCGCGTGCTTCGGAATGAATCGTAACGACGAAATTCGATATACACACACACACACACACACACGCACACACAAGAGGTGTCTGGTTATTTATAATCATCGATGTCGTGTCTAATCGAATGTAGAGAGATTGAATATGTAATAAATTTCAAAAACTATGTCGAAATGAGTAAACTGTCAGACGAAAGAGGTTGTGCATACAAAGTTGGAGCAAGAGAAAGAGAGAGAAATGTCTGAGTATAGAACGAAATATAAATACGCGAACGGGAAATTCGAAGAAAAAGAAGTGAAAAGACAAACGGACAAGAAAAAATATAGACAGAGATGAACTAGCGCTAGAGTAAGCAAAGAAACATTTGTGCGAGTAGATTATAAGGAAGATATAAGTAAGGCAAACAGAAGTGAAACGGAAGATTTGAGATTTCATGCTTTTATTGGTTATCGCACGTCTGTACTGACGTTAGTCAAACCTTTGCTTTGGTACAAAATATATAAGTTGTGTAGAATTTTGGTTATTAATGATATAGTTGCTTAATATATTTGGCAACTTATAACTATTATATATTAGAGACCATTTCAATATCAATTTGTTAATCAATGTTCACAAGACTACTTTCATCAACGTGTGTGTAAATAATTTAAAATTTGAAATAAAATTCTATATAAAAAGGTAAAAAGTAAAGTTTATAACATATGAGACCTCCATTCCACAAGAGCAAACAAACGATCAGTTCGTTAAACTCTCGGCCATCTCCGCATGAATAATCTGTACATGATCATATTTTATAAATCTACCTATAAAATCGCAAACAATATTTCGTACAGAAATAATAAACAAAAAGAAAATCATTCAACTGTAAACACGAAATACCAACAAATTCAATTTAAATTTTAAAATAAAACGAACGAATTCCAAACCTGCATTCAAATTAAAAATCACCCTCCGGCTAATTTCCCTCCGTAACCCCGTAAACGAAAGAAGCCGACCTCTCTCTCTCTCAGCCGACAAAAAATTCAGCGGTATACCTGGTATACTGTCCATCCCACCACAATTTCCTAACCACCTTCCTGCGCTCAGCCGTCCGTCAGAGTCAAATTCGACGGGTCCGTAAATTGCGCTCGGCTACAGCGGAATTCGTTTTGTTGCTTGCGCGGTGTCCCGGGAATATCGTCCGAGAGTGAAATGCCTCGATTCATTGAAAAGCCAGACGCGTATGTGTATATTTTAATTTCTACTGCTCAAGGCGATCGATGATTTTTATGGTCGTCGTAAATTTCTTCTCTCGAATCAAGACGAATCGCTTTCATGTGGTTGCGTTGCGGTTATGTGATTTAATGGGGGGCGTTGCTTACACGGGGATATTTTTGGGGAAAGTTTGAATACAAGAAATTTTTCGCTTAAATTTCCAAGAAAAAATAAACAAGTAAAAAATTCTGATATTATCATTAGACTAGCTTCTGGTTCATTTAAATAAAAAGTCCTACAAAATTCAGCTGAGAGCAGCTTCTCAAGTACAACTTCTCCAGCGTTTAAAGTACCTCAAAGTGAGCGTATGAAATATTCCAGCACAGCTCGACGACTGCACCGAGTCAAATATTCCACCAAACTTTTCAAGGCTTACGATTTTTCAAAAGCAAGCAACTGCGCAAATCTTTTTAAAGAAGCAAAAAAAAAAAAAAAGAAATACATCCACCAACTCGAGGATAACAGTATATAGTTACACAGTCAGTTTAATATCATGGAAAGTCACAAACCTCGCGTCAGCCCTGTGTCCCACACACACATACACACCCTCTACTCTCTCGACTCGCACGCTCGAGGTACGAGAGACGTTAGAGCATCGGGCGGTGTCGAGAGCACCTAGTTTGCAACCGTCGAGAGCTACTCGCGCCACAGCAGCAGCAGCAGCAGCTCTTTATCGGTCCCGCGGCAAAGTACACGTTCGCGTATCAGCCGAAAACTCGAGTTCCGTCGGCTTTTCAAACATTAAAGACTCGCTGCAGTAAAGGGGGAGGGGGACCACACCGGAGGCCGATAGGACAGCCACTACCTCTCTCTCTCTCTCTCTCTCTCTCTCTCTCTCTCTCTCTCTCTCTCTCTCTCTCTCTCTGTAGGGCTTAATTGAGGGCCTCGCGATGATGAGCCGCTCGTGCAGTGTACAGAGAGTGGACGCGATAAGGGAGCGGCTAACGCGTGTTTTGCCCGGAATTTCGACAAAGCTCTCGCAGTCGAGTGTTGCCTGCAAACTGACCTCTTGAGCTTTATTATATACGCTGATGCAGAGGAGCTCGAATATAGTTTTAAAATACTCAGAGACGCATATGTGTGTGCCTTGTCAGAGGTCGAGTTTTCTGTAATAAAACTAAAAATAGTATGTAAAAAAAAGAGGGGCACGATACATATAGCGCGCTGCACACTTTATTGGTATCCGAGAGATTCAAAGCACTTCAGCAGCGATTTTTCTGGCTTAGGTAATCAGCGTCAGAATGTAATTGATGGATGGCCAAAGAGAGAGAGAGAGAGAGAGCAACGAGGTAGCAGCGAAGCTCGTTTACTTTGAGTCTCTTCGGTTGTGATCGAATTAACCTTCATGAAAAGCAAACACGACGCGACCGAGTAGCGAACACACGAGGCGATGCAAACACACAAAACGATATTTTGATAAACGAGTGTGCAGCTGACGCAGTCCTAGAGTGCGTCCTTCGTGTGAGATTGACGAAAATATTTTTCAAATCTATTCTATTCGTGTGGTCTGTTTTTCATTTCAAATTATAATTTCTTTTTAATTTTTTGCGAACTATATTAACGCGAATAGAGGAAGAAGATATTGAAACAACAACAGCTTGACCCACGAGACTATATACTGCAGCAAGTATAAAGTAAAACTATATTATATACCCAGAGGCCAGAGATAGTCTCTCTCTCTCCGCACACACGTGAGTAGAATATCGCTCACCTTTTGGCACGAGCATCACAGCGCTTAATATCGAGGCGCGCGCGCGCTCACACGTCGATTTCCGTTCCACTTATCTTCCCCCACAGCTGCAAGCACCGCGTTAAATAACTCGAGTATTATTGCGCGCCGGCCGATTATTCCAAGCGTTTCCATCTCTCGCAAATCTGCATCACTCGTCTCTGTCTACCTCACTTTGCTTCCTACTCCGTTCCGGCGGGCCACTCCTTGCTTTCGCGTTATATACACTATATACAGCTGCAGCCTCGATTCATATTTCCCGCGCACCGCCTACTCCTCTGTCTAATATGTATAAGGGAAGAAAAATGACTCGGGGAGGATTATTTCGATTTTGCCGACCGAATTTCAATTTTCCCGCAAGAGTATAAGAAAATACTACTATAATTGCAGCCTGTCAACGAACGGACGACTAATTTTCCCGGAACAATAAAGTAAAGTGGCTCTCCGCGTACATCACTCTGTACTTCAGCTATATAGCGCTCTCTTTTTCCGATCTTCTCTCTCTCTCTCTCCCGCCGCGCATAATCTCCTCCTTCCTCTCCATCTCCCCCTTATACTATACCATCCCGCGCTTATCAATCCATCTCCGTCTCGGGCTTCTTTTTTGTTCCTTCTACTTCTGTGTTCTATATAGTCGGCGGCGAAGTATAGTATATAGTATAGCGCAGGCATATCCTCCACCGCGCGATATTATCCGATGGTCGGTCGCCGCCGCCGCGTCGAATTGAATTCTATCAGAATATTTCCTACGGCAAATCCCCTGGGACTAATCGCCTTGAACGTTCCCCCGGATATGTCGTTCGATCCGAGGATCTTTGCTAGGCGGCGTTAAAGTCTTACCTTTTTATCGTCTGCGCGCGGGGAGAAAAAAGATCCGCCGCCGCCGGCGGCGGTCACCCCGATGACGGTATGCGATTAACACGAGGAATCGGTATACCTATAGGATACTATATTTAGCGTCAAGTCGTAAAACAAAACCGTTTTGGACTTACCTTTCCTCCCACCGTACGCTTTAGCTAATAAGTCTGTGGTAAGCGACGCTAGGTGGCGCATAGAAGTTTTTCCACTTCCCTCTATCACTATCTGCGTGTATGCTCTAGGTATAAAGGTGTGCCACCACATATTCTAAAATTGACTTATTCGAATCGGCCTGCTGCTTGGGTCGCTCATGCTATAACTGCATATGAGACTTAACGGTAACAAATATAATAAATCGTCGTTATGCATATCTCTTCCTTGAACTTTCCATACAATTATAGACTACTGAAATTACCTCATCACCGACTGTATAATAAAAACATCGTCACAATTCTCATCTGGAAAGCAGAAAAAGCCGCGGCGAGAAAAGCAGGTAATCAAAAGCGTAAAAGACAAACCTCGAAATTCCTCGCGGTCTCCATTAAAAGGAGAGCGCAGAGAGAGAGAAAAAAAGGACTAAACGAGAGAGAGAGAGAGAGAGAGGGGCATTCATTGTACCCCGGCAAAATCAATATGCGGAACTTGCGGCTTCAATGAGCCGTAATAACGGCGTTGACTGAAAAATAAAAGGGGCAGAGAAAAATGAGCGCGCGCTGCATTACTCATTCCTTGCAGCAGCTCCTCGCCCGTCAAAGAGCTTTACTCTCGTGTCGATACAGAGAGACTGCGCGCTCTCCGTCATAAATTGCTCATAAATATATATAGATCGACAGGTATATAATCCCCTTCTCTCTCTCTCTCTCACACAGGGTGTGGGTCCCACGGGCACTTTTACCGTTTCTTTTTCTATACTCTCGCGAGCCCAGTCTAAGGGGTGTGGAGAGGCACATCAAGTTCATATATATGTAGGTCACAACGGGGCGTTTATTACACTCGATTTGAGATTTCCGGCAAGTTTTTCCAGTTATTATTAAGTCGCGCGAGCTAGGCTGGAGATTTTTAATATATCTCACCGGGGTGCCCAGGCCTCCATCTGTTGCAGACGATTCGGAAAAGTTTCTCCCGAAATTACGAACTGCTCTGCGCGGGAGATTTAAACTTTACATAGATATATGGTATATTTTTTCGAAACTTTTCCGAACTAATACAATACACGCGATCCCGGTAATTGTGCATCTCGGTGTACTATATGATTTCGTATTGTTATATAACTTTGGCTATTCTCGAATTTTCAAGAAAGTTAACCCCCTGGTACTATTATATCCCATACAAGAGGTCGAACTCTCGCGCGTCATCTTCAAGAATGAAAATCGAGCTCTACTCAAGGATCGGAAAACGTGCAACCGAGCTCAAATCGCATTTCAACCTTTATCTCCACTTATTTTTCTCTCTCTCTCTCTCTCTTGGTCTCTCGGCACTATAAATACAGCAACGATCCAATTAAAGGAGAACAGAACCGCAAGGAAGACAGTAGTATAGTATAGCGCACACAAGGCATAAAGAATCCTAGCCGCCTCGAGAGCAGCTCCTGAACACATAAAATAAGCACTTTGCCACCGCTTTATACATCCCAGAAAGCTGTATGTATGTGTGTGTGTGTTATTGTCACTTGGGGGCCGCTGGATGCGCGCATAAAAGCGCCGCCGGAGACAGCGTCTTCTTGTACAAGTGCCTCGCTTTGTCGAATTTGCGAGCATTAGCGCAGCTGCGGCGGCGTCGGTTAAAAGTGAGCTTTGCCCTTTATATTCTCAGTCGCGTCGCGGCCAGTGTGTCTCTCGTTTATATTCTAGTGGAGCGACGGCTTTTTGGTCAGCCGAGCGCGGGATTAGACTCTCTTTTGTATATTGTATATTATTATAGTGCTATTACAGCTCTCTGCATCGTTAGGATAATTAAATTATAACGAGTTATTTGCGCTTCATTAGAGAGACATGGTTTTCGGATTTAATTGCTCTTTTGCATTCGCGATCGTTCAACTAATGTATAATTATACAGTAGGAGCACGTGTACACTTTTTTGAACCAAAAATGAGAGCTCGAAAAGAGAATCATGTCACATATAGCCACGCATATCAGCGCGATTATTATAAAAGAAAGCGAGGGAAGCTTCATTTCCCGTCCTGACTCGACAACAACAAAATCCTCACCACACACACACACACTGCACCGAAAACGACGACGTATCTGGAAAGTCGCCGCCTGCACCGGCTTGTATTATTATTACCGCTACTTTTCTCCCAGCAATGTGTACGTATACGTGTGTGTTTATACCCGATCCGATTCACCGGACTTATGTAGGTCGAATTTCGACGATTCCCTCGCTACGGATATTACCGCGCGCTGCTGCATGGAGCAGAGCATTACGCTCTGCGCTGCAATCGAAGACGCCGTCGTCTTCCACATTCAGGCAAAAGAGACGACTATACACACGCTTTGTGTTTTTATACGGTATACTATACCGTCTTCGAGCTTTCCGAAGCTTTTTGAGGATACACAAAGTTGTAAATATTTTAGTCGCATACATTGTAAACGTTTTCGATCCCGATGCAGAGGTGATGCGGATATTTTTATATTCGACAGCTGTCCTAGATTAATAATAATAACAATAAACGCAGCAAAAGCTTGAAATCGTAATTTCGTCCTACATCTTATACTCCTCAGTCTCATCCTTATATCTCCGCTCATAAAGTCATTTAAAATCTTAATGAAAACGCAACCGCTCGCGTCGTCGTCTTAAATCTCACTCCCTCTTATTCCCTTCTCTGCAGCGCCAACTCCGTGAAATACGATACGCGCAGCTCTGTTTACATTAGACGCACGGTTAATCCCATTCGTGCGCTGCAACACGACGAATATTGCGCGAATACCGCATAGCCGCAAGAGGATAGATAGTTTCAAAGCCTCGTTGCAGCCGATATCGCACCGCGCGCAAGCTCTACTTTCTATGTGCACCGGTATAGTAATATATAACGTATGTGTGTGTGTGTGTGTGTGTGTGTGTGTGTGTGCGTGCGAGTACTTCTATATGCTGAAGAGAGAGTTAATTAGTGTTGATTTTGCTTTAATTAACGCCGCCGGCAATGGACTCGGGAATCGTCCTCGAATTTCCCGGGGACGACGAGACGATGTAGCCCATTAATTTTGCCGGCTTGACACGCGCGCGCTGGAGATTCTTGCCCGCGAGAGATAGAGCTGTGTATAGTGAATCGAGATTTCTTTTGATATACGCTGAAGCTTGTTTTTCCTGATGTGATAGCTGGTTACAGAGGAAAAATAAATCGTGTATAATAAAACTCTCATTAGCTCGATATGAAGCATCAGCTCGCGTCGAATTAATATATACAACAAGCGAGAATATACTCGTCGAGGCATTTAATTTATGCAAAAGCCATTCAACGCGGCCATACACTCGAGAACAGCATCAGCTTGACTGGCAGGTCAATATACATCGAGCAATTGTGCCGCATAATTTGCGACTCCGGCTTTGCGTTTATATTCAACGCGCTGTATATTTTTCTTTTTTATTCTCGAATATATCGATGCTAGGAACGCAGCCGCGTAAATAAAAATTGTTAGCTGTATATCTACGAGAGCCTGCGTTTTACGAGAATTATCGTTTTGCATGTGTGATTGCTCGGAATTATGGGACACACATCAGCAGCACACGTAGACATGTGGTGTAAGAAGGGAAACTGATGCACACACGCACTAGTAGTGAATGCCTCAATCACGCAAAGTGTCCATTCTATTTTGGTATACAGACGTGATTTGCGGTTTTGGCTTGTGATATACATATTAAAATTTCCTGATAATACAGCCGCGTAAATCATCGGTCGTGGATTTCATGCAAGTAGTTCATTGAAATTCACTTGATTAATATGATGCAGATCGGGCTGTTTTCGAAATGATGTGCAGGATGATTTGCGGTGCCGAACGCGCGCGCTGTATTATATGCGCTGAATAGATTCAATATTACATCGGATTCCATATTAGTATAATATGAGGATTGTTCCCTTTTTTTTTAGAATGATTAAATCGGGGTGAAGGTGATGTGAGTGGATTATTTTTGGCTCGTCGCTGTGTGTGTGTGTGTGTGTGTTCCAATTTTCGCGTTATTGGATTACACGAAAATTCACTATATGCGCAAGCGTCTCCTTTCGATGCAAAGATAATATAACACTCGAGTATTATGTAACTGACAAATTCAAAATTAAGAGATTATATACTACAAAAATAATAATAATAATAATAGCAACATCTCAATCTCATTCCGAACATCTTGCCGACTTGAAACTTGGACAATTCTCAGTTTGTCGATCAAGCCGTGTCTTTGCATTTGCCAAAGCGTGAAACTTTCCCGGGGAAGAATCTCGTCGTCGTCGTCGTCGTCGTTCTGCGAGTGACAGTAATCGCTGTTTACGTAACTTTGACCCTCCGCTGCGTCTCCCAGGTATAAAAGCCCCTTTTTCTTGAAATTCGCATCTTCCTTTGTTGCAACGTGTATACATCACGAAATAAAAAGCTCGAGCGAGAACCGAATTACACGACGACCTTTACGTGGAAAGGAGCGTCTAAATGATCTCTGGGTGTATAGCGGAAAAGTACAGTTGCCCGGATATTGTGAGCCCTTTTAGCCGGCGTACCTTTGACTTGTTGCTGCTTTTTGCGTCCGGAGAGCTTTTCCCTTTTGATCTACGCGCGGTTGCTCTTAACGTTAACGACACCGGCTTAGTGTTTTTCCATTGTTTATAAAGTGTAAGGTATAATTCTTACCGCATTCTCGTTACATATTTTCCAAGAAGTGTTTCGAGCAAGAAAAAATTAGCAAAGCGGAATAAAAGTCAGCCGAGATGTATATGTATAGCTGCGCAAATAAAGGAAACAACTATAAAAGCGCGTGATAAGTATCTTAGCGTGATTCTAAATCAGGCTCGTTTCCTTCCACTCAGTAGCCGTACTTAAGAAAGTGCTAAGATTAATTAAAACGAGATTCCCCGCGTACTACAACTTTGGCGAAATTACCTCATCTACTACTCCAAGCGTATATACAGATACAAGTTACACGAATAAAAATAAACCGCTGCAAGAAGCAAGACGAACGCGTTTACAGTCTCGGTTTTTCCTGTTTTTCGATTCGCAAAGAAAAAAAGGAGCTCTGCAACACACATATCGCCGTCGTCCATCAAAGCTCATCCATTATGTAACTGCGCAAAGTAAATCCCAACTCAATCATAATTTTCAGGGGCCAAGAGAAAGCTCTCCGAACAAAAAAATACACTTAATACATATATAGGTATATGGACAGTACAGCGAAGCAGGATCGATGAAAAATGTACGCGAGCCCGTAAAAAAAAAATTGACAGGCCCCTTTCTTTCGGATAAGGGAAAACTGCTGTATATATGGGATATTAAAAATTTCTCTCGGCACACGTGCGTTGTTCCAAGTTCAAGTATAGTGTATAACGCAAGTTAATCGAGTTGGGGGGAAGAAATTCGCCGCGAGGCGCTAAGTGCGCGAGACACTCTGGCTTCCCGGAACCTACATAACTCTCGGCTTCCTGCAACACCGCAGAGTCGATAGCTCTCGTATTTGGGTCGTCGGACGTAAAGAGCATATCTCATCTCTGCTCTTTTTTTTACGATTTTTTTTTTCTTTTTTTTTCACGACCGAGAGCCGCTGGCTATACAGTTATATTCTCGTACGAATGCTCGACGGATACGAATAATGAGGGGCTAAGAAGCGAATTTTGCATATTACCTCGTTTCTTTTCAGCCATCTGCGCAGTCTTTGAAGATAAATAAATAAAGTGTGGGATGAGAGCCCTCGGAGCGGATTAGTCGCTCGTGCGTTGACTGTGAATGTGAGCAGCTTGGATTTAAATTCCATTTTCCTGAGCTTCGTGATGAGCATAATGCGAGAGCGCGAGCAAACTCGATTAGTCTTTTTTTATCGCGAGACTGACATTACACTCTCAATTAGAGGCGAGAAAGCTGACGCCGGGATTATGTCTGGTTGTATAACGACGGGCACGTTTTGTAACGATGATTATCCTTTATATATGCGTTTACGCAATATATGAAACGGTGACATTTTATTGCGTCGTGTGTCGTTTTGTAAAATAAATTGTATGACCTCTCTTGCAGTAAAAGCGCGTTTCCGATGCGCAGCCTTTTCAGAAGTATACGTCATATATGGGGCTTTAGTATAGGCCGTAAAAATTCTTCCACGTTGAATCGTCCATTCGGCTTTCTTTTTAAGATTTTACGATGCGTGAAGTAACTGGCGCTCTTAGAGTGGAAGCCTCCACGAGCAACTTTACTGTATATATTTTTACATTTATGACAGAGTTGTATATATTTTTTTTTTCTAATTGAGTTGGAGCTTCATTTGATTGATTTATTTGATACATATTTGTTTTTAGAATAAATTTATAAACAAGAAATTCGTTGAATTCGATTTTTTTAATATAATATATAGTTTTACATTTAACGAATTCACACTATATAATTAATTAATTTAACCAATGCCATTATAAAAAGTATGTTTTGATGTAATATACTCAGTGTCTTGATTATTAGTTTTTTTTACTATGACATCAACTGGGGCTTCTGGATAACATTTATCCGTTTTCTAAAAACAAAATATTTGTTTTGAAGAATAAAAATATTAGGAATTTCAAATTTAGGATATTTTTTACTTACTTTGCATTTTTCTGCTCTCCATTTTTCACGGCAGTACCAATTTGGATCATCACATACAGGAACTAAATCAGCTTCAATCTATACATGTATGAAAAAGATATACTTATATGTAGTATACAATTTAAAAGTGAATAATCTAGAAATATAATTTAAGTCAATGATTACCAAACTATAGAACAGGCTGAGTGTTAGCAGTAGGAAAAGAAAATAAATTTGCTTAGTCATACTGTAGATTACTGACTAGCAGCTTGTGAGTAAAAGCGCAACAATAATACAAATTTGTAGCAAACGTACTTTTTTCCACGTGTAATGTGAACATTTTATTACACACGAGTTTAAAAAATTATTATCAATAGTCCAAAGATAAGCATGACTCACGTATAGCTTTTCTTTTAGAAATCTTTTTTAGAAATTATTCAAATTAAAATAATTTAAAATAAACAATTCTTATTGATTTTTGGTAAAACATTCTATAAAAACGTGATGTTGATCGTGTCTTTATACATATGTGTTATTGTGAACTAATAATTGTTTGTTTTTTATTCGGTTTCAAATAATATTTATTAAAAAGTGAATTAAACTATGATTTACATTTTTGAACTAAAACTAGGTGTAATGAGACAGACGGCAATCAAAGCATTTATTCATCATCTTCATTGAAGATCTGCTTCAAGGCATCCTTGAACTCTTTCAAGGTATCCTTGTCAACCTGCTCTGAGAGCTGCTTGCTGACTTCTTCAAAGATTTGCTTGAACAGTTCCTTGAGACCGTTACTAATCTAAACAAAGAATGTTGTTTAGTTATATTTTGAAAACAAATTAAGAATAAATTAAAAATATTGAGAGAAAAAACAATGTTACCTTTTTGATGTCTTCCTCTGTCAAGTGCGTAATTTCCTCCTCTGTACTAGCATCACGCTTCGTCTAGAAAATGAAAAGGTTTTTAGTCTGACCGGTTCAAAATTATAATTAGTCGTAAAGCAATGATATTTTACCCTCTTAGATTCTTCGGTAACGTGTTGCTGCTCTGCCAGTTTCTTCAGTTCCTTTTCAATGGTTTTTTTTATCTCATCGAGATTCTTTTGGAGCTCTTCCTTGTCACTGTTCTCTTCAATCTGCTCGTCGATTTGCTTGGAGATATCTTTGATAGCTTCACCGATCTATGGACAGTAAGAACTTTGATATAAGAAAACAGTCGTGGACACGTATAAATGTTGAAGAAGTATAATATCTTACATCTTTGAACATTTCCTCAACGGCATCCTTGATTTTCTCGTCGGTTTCGGGAGCGAGGGTCACCTCGGTGTTAGGCTGGATAGCAGCACCCTAAAAAAATGTTTTTAAAATTATTCCGGCTTCAGGTTACTTTTGTCAATAAAATAATCTTGATATAGATATAGCTTAACATTTTTTAAGAAACTTTTAAATTCAATTTACAACTTTAGTTTTAAATTTGAATTATTTTTTGCGACGAATTCAATTCAAGTTAATCGTAAAGCTGCTTCATACACACGTGTAAAATATTTTTACTTACAAAGGCAACGGCGCAGCCGACGAGAACAAGGAACGCAACTTTGGATATCATCGTAAAATTTGATGCTCTAGATCGTCAGAACTATATTGTAAACTAGAAATCTCTTGGTATTTATACCTGAGTACCTCGCGAATATGTAAATGCTGTGTGTACCGTCATTATGTCAATGTAGACATGTTCATCCAGGCAGACAATTTTCAAATATGCTAATGTTTTTCGATATACGATAACGGCGCTGACTTATACTCTTTAATTGTTACTGAGTAATCGAGTAAGATATGTACACATCATTATTTCACCTCACACTATAAATGCATTCATAAAGTCTAAAGTTAGATCACGGTATTTTGATCGCTGATATGATTCTGTAAACATGGACCTAATAGAGTATTTTTAAGTAGAGACGCTGTCATATCTTTTTTTAAATAGTGCTTGCCCAGTAATGATTTTCGGAGAGTCCGCGCACTTTCGTTTGCGGTATTAAGAAATTTAGCTGGAGAGATCGTCCGCTCGCATTTCGCTTATCAATATTAAGCCAGAATTGAAATTCAAATTTAGCGTGATGGAAAATTATTAGAGTTTTGATACTATTAAATAATTCAGAAGTAAAAATCAAATAACGTATGTTTGTTATAATTTAGATATTTCATACAGTGGAAAAGTTTATAATAAGTGTATATTAATATTTTCAGTCATTTATTTTTACATAACTAATCATTATAATATACATCAAGAGACTTACATCATCCACTTTTATCTATATCCATTACTTGTTGCATGACTCGTCGTATTTCCTTTAAATTCGAAGCATATACAAAAGCAGAAAATATTAGTCACGTAATCTAACAAAAAACCCTACTCACCATCCAGCAGTGACACAGAAACCTTCTAGAAAATCTTAAACAAAAAAACCGACCCACTACAAAAAAAAAAACGCATCGATCATCGTCATCGCTATTTACTCGTAAGATATTTATCGCACCTGACAGCCAGGAAAGCAGTCCCTCCTACAAAAGTGCTGGAAAACTTTTCTCGAAATTCAAAAGCTCGAATTCTTCTCCTCCAAACTATCATCTCTGTAATTGACCACGTTTCACTACCTGCAGAGCAGCAACTACTGAATTATGCTCTGTGTGTCCGCTCCGCCTTGGTTTACGTGTACCAGGATGATAAGATCGTGGTGTATGAATGGCTTGGCGAGAACATTGTTACGCATGAAACGAGAATGATTTGGCGAATGTTTCAAATCAGGAGACTTGAAACATTTCCAGGGAACGAGATTAAAATCGCTTCATCAATACTGCGACAAGTGGCCCATTGTAATAACAAACGACTTGGCATTGTGCTTTGGCTCGGGGTGAGGCAAATGTACTTTTTTTTCCGCCTCGCGACTTATCGCCGTCATTACGCTCGGTCTGCTCAACAAATAGTCTCGCATTTTTAACTTTCTTTCACACACACACATCTACGTATAAAATACCGCAAACTTTTTCCAAATACACGATCTAATTTTCACGAAAACCTGCTGCGTCTCCTTAAAAACCAAATCCCACACGCGAGAAGAAGAGCTGCATCTCAGCGTAAAAAAAACAAGGAGCTGCAGCAGCACGAGTAAGGCGTTGGTAATTCATTTCGCCGTCCAGTAAATCAAGTGGCCTCTGCGCTTTAACGGCTACTACTATACGCTACCCCGACGTAGTAGTCTCGTATCTTATCCCTGATGTTTCCAAAACGTTACGTATATACACACATACATATATCGTATACGTACGCGCGTAAACCACCACCGTCGGCGTCAAGTGATATGACCTCATTTCGCTTCCAGCCGCTCGTTCGTCTTCGTCGCGTTGTGCTGTTGCTCTTTGTTTTTCAGACTCTGCAGTGTTGTGTTTACACACTACGCGCCAAGTTTAGCTTTATTTATACAAATCTAGCTCGCGCGGGGCGAGGATTTTCTCCCGAAGGGTGTTATTGAAGTTTTATAAATATAAGGATCCCAAGGGGGGATTGAATTCAAATTAGCTGCAGGAATTCTTTGCATACAATAATGATTCCATTACGCGGAAAGGCAATCTACATTTAGAATCGGTGCCGCGCGTTTTATTTTCTCCCTCTCCCGGGCTATACGCAGGATAATTGCCGAGCTCACTGCTTAGCGCAGTTAAATTACTTTTGCTCGGCCACGAAGGAGTAAGTAGTATGTACACTGGCGGGATTTCGAGAAAAGAACGTTTTAATTCAATTCATTTATTGAAA
>UCQR01073432.1:2567-13734 GCA_900474235.1 Cecidostiba semifascia
GGAGACTTGCGCGCCACCGCCGCCGGTCTTCGTCTCGTCGGTCGGCAAGGAAGGCTTTTCCGCTACCAGCTCCGCGTCGCTCAGCAAGTCGCAAGCTGCCGTTGGGGGACCAACGATCCCGACCTCTGAATCTACTACTACTACTGTCGTCGCTGTTGCTTCGGGATTCTTCTTTTCCGGTGCTGGGATGATTGGGGCTTTTACAGGGTCTTCTTTGATTTTGACATCTTCAACTTTGATTTCTGCTACTAATGATAATCCATCGACTTTTTTCATTTCGGGCTCGATTTCGCTTTCCTCGGCTTTGCTGGGTTCGATTTTCTCGCCCTTGGCCTCGGCTTCGAGCTTTTTGGCTTCGGTTTCGTTTTTGACTGCCGTGTCGAGTACGGTCTCCTTCTTAGTCTCAACGCCATCCTTCTTGGTCTCCGGTTCTTTGACGGCAACGGTACCGACGTCGTCCTTTTCCAGCTTGGAATCCTCCGGGAGCTTTTCAAGTTCCTCCGCCTTTTTCTCGGTCACGTTTTCTAAAATTTTTACCTCCTCCTCCTCCTCCTCCTCCTCCTCTTTCGTCTTCTCGGTTTCCTCTTCCAGCAGGTTGGTCTCTTCTAATATATTATCAACTTTCGACGATCCAGCGTCTTCATCAGTTTTCTTCGCAAGCTCGGGCTTCTGTTTGCTGTCGGTCCCCTTGTCGACGGCAAGCTTCTGCTCCTCGCTCTCCTCGGGGTCCTCGAGCACGAGGTTCAAGGACTGGCTGCTCTCGAGGTCGTCATCTTCGTGCGTCTCCTTGACCGTCTCAACCAGCTTCTCGGACTGCTCCTCGGACTTTCGACTCTCCGTCGGCATCTCCTTATCGGCCGGACTGAGAGCCGTCTGACCAGGTTCACCCTGATCCTCGGCCATCTATGTCTCTCTATCTCCGCTAGCTACGTTGCAGTTAGAGCTTTATGGCCTTCACGGCTCCCGATTGTGCTTCTGCAGCAGCAGTAGCTGCGCCGGCAGCGACGGCGGCGGAGACGACGGGCGGCGGCGCATCGCTTCTTCGAGGGACCTTGGCGGCTATTTTTGTGCGCCTGTGTGCGTGGAGGAGGGCCGAGGCCGCAATCGCGATCGCGACTTGTCCTTGGCGGGAGGTCAGAAATGTCAAACGGACGATTATGACGTGCAAGCGCTTCGAGACTTTTTTTCTCTCTTTCTTTCTTCTCTTCCGCGTGTGTGTGTGTGTGTGTGTGTGCGAGTATTGTCTTGCTGGTCTTATACTGGTTACGGCTTATCTACTCCGGTTCGGCACTGCTGCGCAGCTCGCTGGAAGAGAAATGAAAGAATTGGTATATGTATGGCGTAGAACGAATAATAATAGCTTCGTTGCCGGACTGCTCCGACTCGCTCTCGTATGAGTTCGCTACTCGTGCAATATAGTATTGCGATCGCCCGGTGCATTATCGTACGAATCAACTAGAATGTACGAGTAGCTATTAACAATACAACAAGAAATTATTGAACTATTATACCTGTAAAAACATAAAAATCTCGCTTCTATTTTTTAAACATGCAAATTTAACTTTTAATGCACAACAAAGCGCTGCAGGTCGAGCGAATTAGTTTACATTAGCAATTGAGCGAGTAGCGTCGCGTACACGTGATCCGCCGTCGAATGCCGTGCATTTTGTTGGTAAATATAGGAAATTTCCACCGACCAACACCAACCTGGAATCTACCATACCGACCGCTCGGTTCGGGTTCGTTGTACTCGACCTCGACGGATAACATATATATGTATACGGGTAATAGCGAGTTGTCGCGGCGCAGTAGATGCATGCAATATAAGTATACGTGCACTTCACACCACGAGGTTTTCCACGCCTGCTGGCCGCGAGAGGTTAGGTCAGTGGGAGGCCGTGTGTCTCGGGTCAGGTTGGCTCGGCTCATTTTTTCTTAATCACTTCGCAGAAACGATGATTTTCGCGACGTTGGCGACGTAAACTACCTATTATTGTTTACCGCCAAAGAATGAACGAATACCGCAGTCTACGCGAAAATGATGCACGAGCAGAAAAATTATACAGAGATGAGGCGACACACACACATACTTGTTGCGAATCATCACGAAATCAACGCCTTCGCACTTTTGAGTGACGCAAGGTTGCAGCAGAGCAGCGACTCCTATCCTCCTCCTCTTATATAGTTGTATCATTAGCTGGAGAAAATCCAGAGCCTTCGAGATGCATACAATGTATCTACATAGCTCTACAGCTATGTAGTTTTACGTAAAGTAGGCGTCGATCGATGAGTACTTTAGCCGAGTAGCAGTGCGGCAGTAGAGTACAACAGCCCCGACGACGAAAAACAATACGTTCCGTCTAACACAGCCGTTCGCGAATGTATCACGACGACGGGAGCAGTAGGTCCATGATTCCAATACCGTCGCTGGAAGCGGATATTCTATAGGTACAACTGGGCGCACAGAGCAGCAGAGCTTTCGCAAAAATCTCGGCCTTCGCGCACAGACACATGCAAAGAAGAAAACGACGGCAGCAGAGTAGCTGCGGCTGCGAGCGAATGTAGAGAGAGAGATAGAAAGCGAGCGGCGGCAGAGGCTAGTGACCTCTAGGAAACTGCCTGCTTGCACCTACGGCGAGACACACTACTGATCGGCCGCGAGAGAAAGAGAAGGAAAAGGAGCTGTCGTCGTCGTCGTCGCCGTGAAGGAGAGTCGCGACAGCGAAAATGCTTATACTGCATCGGCGAAAAAGTTGGGCGAATGCAATTTGTTTCCTCCTCCTCCTTCTTCTCCCCTGCTGCTGTTGTGCATGTATTAGGCGTTGCGAAAGTGTCTATTCACGTGTGAACGAGCCGCCGGGAGATTGTAAATGATATTTGCTAATGGGCTCGAGTATACTTTGTTTATTTTATATAATGCTTTTTGCGCTCGTGTTATTGCGAGAAAGAGTTATTGCTCCGAAATACATTGTAGACGCTCGTATGCACGCCGTTTGTCAATACAGCAATCGATCTTTTTTTATCGCGTCTCACTTTACATAAATGATTTGCATGCGCATATACAGTGTATTAACTCATTTTCACGAAAAATAAGATTTGAAACTTTAAACTGATGTTATTACCAATGTTCTTGATGTCTCGAAAAGGTTTTTAACGTTAAAAAAAAACACAAAAGAAGGAAAAGTCAGAAAATACAAAAATAAATTACACAGTAATTTTATTTAATCTCAAGTTATCGTGCACCGCGCGTCACACAGCGCAGATAATAACTCGCGTTTCTCCCGGCCTGCGGTCGTGCAAATGCATATTGTCGTAGCGCTACAGCCTTTTACTTTTTATTGTTTATTGCCCCACACGCACACACAGACGACTCAGAGACACGGCGGCAGACGCATATACATACTTATACCCACACAAAGCCACTTTCGTTCGCCTCTTACTTAACGCACTCGTCGGATCGAGCATCAGCAGCCCTCGCAATTACATATTATTACGTCGAACAAAAGCCTAATACTCGACTCGAAGCAGCAGCAGCAGCAGCAGCGAGTTGAACAAAACAAATAGAGCCATACCTCGTCAGTCGCTCAAAAATAGCAGTAGACGGTGGAATCCTCAGCTGCAGCAGCAGAAGAGATCAGCCGAGCAGTATATAGGCAGTATATTACTGCACCGGCGACTTTCTCCGCGCTATATCGTCTTCTCTCCGCACCACTGGTGGTGGTGCATGCGCCACCGAAGTTGGCGGATTTTTTCGTATCGACCAATCAGAGCGCTCGCTCGCACGCCGGCGATGACTCCACGCGCACGCACTGAAGACTAGGTACACCTATACTCGCACTTGCTCGTACTACTGACTTATTCGTGATGCCAATCTTCTAGACGTATAACATCAACTACAGTCCAAGTACACTCGGACAGCTTGCAAGAGTGCAAGACGCCGTCTTCGGCTGTGCACTTATACATGTACCGGCAGAGTACAACTACTTACGTGGACAGGCGGTCGCGGGTCGGAGGTTGTTATCGCTGTCGCCGCGCGAGAGTAATATCAGCGACGAGGTCGACCGAGTGCCTGGCACTACTGTCCGTCAGCGGATTTTCTTGGCCGATAGGCAAACTACGAGACACACAGACACGGCGGGCCTCCTCTCACTCGCGACCGCCCACACGCACACATAGGTATGCGTGAATTACGGAGGTGTATTTTATAAGTACACGCGAGAGAACTGCACACACAGAGGCTGCTGTTGCTGCTGTCTTGAGAGTTGAGGCCGCCGCCACCGCGCCGCGGGTTATTGGGCTCAGTGTACACGGTGGCGGCCTCCCTGCTGCTGCGTTTTCTTTCGTGGACTGATCGCGACGACGCAAGTGGTGGATCGAGGAAGCTCGAAGAGATACTGCTCCGGTGAAGGCATCGGGCTGGGAAGGCAGGTCGCTGTTTTAGTTTTCGAAGTAGATTGCAATTTTTGCAAAATTCGCTTTGGCATCGAGACCTGATTGATTTTTAATTGTAATGATGATTGTAATGAAGTGAAGAGAAGATGATAATCGAAAATCGTAAAATGTAGCTGTTGACTAATTTGACGTGATGTTCTGCCACATTTTCTAAATGCAACGTTAAAATCTCAAGATTCAGTAATTAAATAGATAAGTAGTTGGTACTTATAGAAGCAAAGATTATAGCGAAAAATAGCGAAAAATTGTGTCGCGCTCGAGAACTTGAATTCGGCTGCCTCTCGCGCCACTCGCTGAAAAACAAAACAACATCAGCAGTTCCATTATTGAACTGAAAAGCAGTCGACTCATCCCACTCTCTGGTTGGCTCCGTGAAAAGCGCAGCATATCCTTCGACAACTCCTTACTATAATAACGAATGCGCAGTCCAAAACCACCCCATAAAAACTTACACAACTTCGCAATAAATGTGTCCCTAGTCGGCCATATTCCACAGTCGCACCAGCGGCAGCCGCGACGGTAGCGCTGCAGTCACACGCACCAAAACAACGAGCAAAAGCAACACACTGCAGCATTCCACATCACGCGCGGCATTAGCAACACGCGTGCAGGTGTATGTGTGCATTTTCCGCAGTAGTAAGTTGTGTATACATAGAGGAGTCGACAGGATCGAGCGACCAAGTATTACCGAAACAGAGTCGCGAGGCTTTTTCCAAGTTTTGTCGCGTGTACCTATATAAATCCGTGAGTTTATAAGAGCGAAAACAAGCCGCGGTCGGCGCACACGAACACAACACAAATACAACGAAGCGAGTATAGAGCCTCTTCTCCTTCTCCGTCACGCTCGCGTCGCTGTTGTTGCGCGCTGCGCTGCTGCGGCAAGCAAGGAACTCTTGCGTACAGTCGGCAGTCCGCTCGCATCTCCGCGCGCGAGAGCATCGGCGCCGCTAGGTTTGCTCGGCGTCAACAACGCTCTCCTCGTGCACTTGAGTATACATATTTTATAATCGTCGCTCTGCCATCAGCCGTTTATCGTTCGTTGTATACGCGCTTCGCTTGTGTTATTTTGCTACTCCTCCCTAGTGTGCGTACGTATAACCTACAATACGCGAGGATATCCTGTGCCGCATCAGAGGAGAAGAGGAGACGAGACGGCCTCGACTATGGGCCTTCCGGTTATACCTGTTGCACTCGGAGCCAGCTCTTTCAGGGGTTTCCTCGACCCCGGCCTGCAGTAACACACCGCTGCAGTAGTGCTCACTGCACACGGCAGTATATAAGTACAACACAGCCCGCGAGAAGAAGAAGAAGACCGCGGCGAGAGAGGCTGAGTCAGAGGCTAGGAACGCGCGCGCAAGCGAGCGAGAGAGGAGTCGTGTCTGTGTCTTTCTCTCTCACTCCCTGCAGTGTGAGAGTGTATGTGTCTTGCAGGAGCGAGAGAGAACATGTCGCCCTCGTCCTCCCTCGCCCGACACTGCTGAAGCTGAGCGCTGCACTCCCGACTCCTAATAATATATATATATACGTGTCGTGCAGTCAGCCTGCCTACCTACCATACTGTGCTGCAATCGTGCATCCTATTAGAAGCTTGTTCGGTTCGAGTGTGAGATGGGCCTCGTGGGGAGCCGGCTGGCCGAGGCCGACCCTCAGGCTAATCATCACCATCAGCAGCGGGAATTTGCCTCCGCGAACATCAAGAACTGCCAGCCTTATCTCAGCCCCGTCGGTGGTGGTGGAGGAGGATGCGGTGTCAGTCTCAACAGTTCCGGGACGACCGGCTCGCAGCACACGAGGACCGGCAGCGTGCGCGGTGCTCCCAGACAGCCTATGCCCGACGCCCAGGAGCTCGAGCGCCGGTTCACCAAAGTCCTGGTTAGTCGACTGTTTTCTGACGTCTTTTCATGTGATATGTGTGTTTGTTTATACTATGCGCACCTGTCCGTCCTACCGTTGCTTTGTTTGGCTTCTAGAGGACAGTGTTTTTTTTCTTTGTTGACGTTTTTAGGTTTGTAGAACGAACGCGATCGTGTAATTTCGCTATTATGAGTTTTGTTTTCGACACGTGATCTTCAAAGTGCAGACCACGTTTTACGCGTGAATAAAGAATTTGTCAGCTGTCGGTATCTGAATTTTTCCGTTTGTTCTTGCGCCTGACGACGAGGAATTTTTAAAAGATTCTTCGCGCCTGTTTACGATGCGTCCGTTTCTTCTTCAACTGATATTTCTTACACAACATGTGAGAACGCATTATCATTGACAGATAGATTCCGTTCTTCAAATCTGCAGGTGTCCGATCAAAACAAAGAATAATCATTTCTCGCTTGCTTGCGCAACGTTGCCAAGTTTTTCCCAGATCATTAAAAAAAAAGCTTTTTTTTGTGCGGTATAAGGTCATCCGTTGCATAAACGATTCGAAAAAAAGAAACGTTTCTTTTTTTTAACGACTGGCATAAATAAGCGCGATAAAGCAGGCGATGAGTCAAAACCCGAGAAACGGTCTGAAAATTTTTGATCGCCTCCTCAATTATGCGAGAGTGACTCACACGCGCGCGTCGATAATATTTTTTTCAAAACAAATTCATTACAATACGACTTTCATCGGACTTCAAATACCGACGAATGGTTTTTTCAGCTGTGCGCGTGAAATAATCATCATTAACTCTCTCGCTACTGCCATTCGATGACCTTGATGATACAAAGGAGAATGAGTGTGCTTCTATTAATAGAAAAATGCCGTTGATTATGCTCACCGCAGGAATCGAAATGTCGGCGTTAACATTTAATTTTCAAAAGCCACCGGCCGCGCAATTGAAGCTTTTCAGTATAGAAAATAGTATAGCATATACTGAGCGTATACAAACTTTGGTTTAATTTAATTTTTGTTATGTCACGTTGTTTCCAATTCTATTACATACATTTATGTAATTTACAATTTTATACCGCCGCGAATAATATCTTTCCACTGCACACATTATATGCAGCAGCAGCAGCTCCATTTTTAGAAGTTTACATCACGGACTTCGCACAGTTACATAATTTGACACTTTTACCACTGAACGGGAAGCCAAATATAATGAGTTTGAATTATTACAAGCGAATACGCGATAATAGCGGGCGATTTTCACGAAGATTAATGCTGACTGACGGCGCTCATTGTTTATACCCGAGCCGGTGGTAAATAACATCCTGTGTGTATACTTATGTGTATATTATGTAGAGTGAAATGGAAAACGGGGTCAACACGCGGCAATTCCTCGCACGCGACGACGATCCGATTTTCAGAGCCGTATATAGGCTCGTGTATGCCTTTTCATTTTAATACCACGTGTATTAATTTTTGACAAACGTATACACGCGTCCAGCGCTCGTTTGTTAGCGCATCACGACAATAAGTGAGTCCGACGATATACCTAATAGTCGAACGGGGACGATAAAATTCTGCGACGGAACGTAAGCAAGCGCGTTAAATCTAGGCCGTTTCGAGTAAAATGTAAATGAAATTCCCCGAAGTTTTAGCATTGTCTTGACGACATTCTCAATACATACAATTCGTACTGTATCCGGATATTTTCTGCTATTATTTTTAGCAGTAAATTCATCGATTCATAACTGTTATTTCGCAACGCGCATGTTTGCCATTCTCCATACAGCCAGCCATAATATGTCGTCATTGTAAAAATGCTCTGGCAGATAAATTCTTTTTTCTCGCTATTTGCAGCACGCGATTGCAGTAGCATATATATAGAGCGAGCGAGCGAGAGGTCAGCGACGTTTGGCGTTCCGTGTGAAAGTGTCGCCCGCTGGAGAGTCCGATTAGTCGCGCGTACTCCGCATGCAAGATTAATTACGCGATATTCTAATGTCGGGAGTAGCCTCTCGGGAGAGAGAGCCTAATGCGTATTTGTTTAATTAGTACGAATGCAGCAGTAGCTCGTGATCTGAAAATGCAGCGCACGTATAACACGAGGAAAGAGTGAGAGAGAGAGAGATAAATGTTATGTAAACGCGGGAATTAATTTACCGCGCGTGCGCTATCGATGAGTTATACTCAATTAGGAAATTCGTGATTTACTCGTGAGTTTATGGGTATACAGTGCAGCAGAGGATTTGTGGGGACAGAACGTAAACAAAAGTCGAGTTTCGGTGTTGTTGAGAAAAGATTTTTTTCTCTCTCTGGAGGTCTAATGGGAAGCGGAGGCCATAACTTCACGCGTAAGGCAGACGTCCGGTCATTGAGATGGATATTCATTAACATATATTCAAATGAGGATTTTCAGAGAGCGGTCCATGCTACCGACGCCAGATTAACACCTCGGCTTATCTGAAAAGCCGCCGCGTTGTTTATCAAAATTAATGTATCTGTCGCGCAGATAACTGCCTTTGAAGCAGGCAATCAACCTTCACGCTTCGCTTGTAGAATTTTTTTGATGTGCATTTAAATTTTAAAGATACCGCGTGTTGTTTTCTTTTTTTTCTTTTTTTCCCGAGTTTTGCGTCTGAAGATATAAATGTCACTGATTTATAATTGAATAAAGTTATTGTCGACTGATTAGCATAGAACACGATTTCTTCGATTTTGGAGAGTCGATGCAAGCGATATATATTTTCGTGCTCGATGGGTCCGGCGACGTAGGTGTTTCAAAACAGGCTCATTCATGGCGGGAAATGTTTCGATATTCATAAATACAAACGACTATTTGATAGAATTTTTTCAATGCATTTCCAATCGATAATCGATCAATTTTCTTCACAAGAACTTCTCTCTCTCTCTCTCTCTCTCTCTCTCTCGCGACGATCCCGTCCTCTCATAAACAACAACTCGCATCTCTCTCTCTCTCATCTCACTTTCGTCGCAGTATAAGAACATCGCCCTTGCACGCTCGCAATTTGCCTATCGTCCATCTAATCGTCGCGGCCGATCGGAAAATCCGCGCGCGTGTCTCGGAATCGATTAGCCGCGCGCGGCGCATCCTCGCCATTAACGAGCGCGAAAGCGTGTATATAAGCTGTATGTATGAACTGCTGTATAGAGCTCCTGCTGCCGGGCTCTCTCCGATTCCTATCAACACGCGCGTGCGCCGAACCCGCCTCTTATTCTCTGTCTCTTGGGCGCATCGCCAGGTATGGAGATGCATACGCGTAGGCGATCCGAGAAAAACATACGCGCCTTCGATCGACCAATTTTCTTTCCCTTCTCTGTACGGCTCTCACTTCTTGATTTTCAAGTCCTCCTTCGCTGGAGTGACTTTGATTTTACCGTACTCGATCAAATCTTGGCTGGCCGGATAAGTGCACGTATAGGAGGAAATATTTCAGGCATTCAGATTAGAACTGGAACATATTTTAAGAATTTATAGTATACCGTAATTCTAGAGACGAGAGCCGAGGGGAGCCCGAAACTCCGACACGTATTATTTTCTATTCACTTGGTTCCTTGGAATTTACTGCTGTCGGACGGTCTTATTAGGAAACTCCTCTTTCGAAAGGAGCTAAACATGAATTAATGGAAAAACGGTTTATAAGCTATTATATGATAAATAGTGTATAAACACTGCTATCGAGTCTCGATGATTAAGTTTGCTTGATTGAAAATAAATCAAGTAGAATATTATGTGCATGTGATCGTTTGGAATCCAGCTGTGCAGCCTGCGCTATCGAATTCATTCCTTTTTTATTACGAACTTCAAAAATACGAGTTTACTTCATAAAATAATCGATTTGCGCACGCCGATGGCAAGGCTATTAGATGAGAGAGAGAACTGCCACAGCCGCCGGCGGTAATTGCACGTCTGTGTTTGCTTTTTCATCGCTCGCTTTTTGTTCGCGTCTTTGTCTGTTCATCTAGATCCTTTGTATATATGTTCGCGTATCGAATCGCACACACACATACACACATACTTATACGCATAAGTAATATATAGCTCGAACTTCGGCAAAAACTTTCACGATTCGCACGAGTGCTTTTGTGAGTAGCCGCTAGAAAGTTGATATGCGCTAATGGACGAAAAGTAAGGCTCCGTTGTTGAATTGCTGTTTGTGATTAAGCCTTATATCGGTGATTAATGTTATAGTATAATTGCTCTCACTTTTGTGAGAAAAGAGTTCTCGTATCTCTCCCGGTTCAGCCAAGAAGAAATTTAATTCGGCTAGTTTAGCATTATCTACTCGTATTAGCTGTATAAATTATACGATACTTAAGACTACGTTTGCGAAATAATTTTATCGCGAATTTTCTTCCTATATTGATCAACATTATTTGTTTACAATTTGTTTCCTACAACAGATATCAACAACGAAACTTCCTCGTTATATAGACTCTGCGCACGGAAGCAATAAAGAGAAAAAACAATTTCCAAGTCCTCCATTTGATTGAGCAAAAAAAAAAATCAAAACACTCGCTCTCTCATACAATGCGAGCACCTGATACGACGATCAACAGACAACGATAAAAAGGCACATACGCATAGACTGCAGTACTCTCCTCTCGCCGCTTATCTCTCACCATAATACACCCTCCGTTCATTTGTTTATTTATGCAAGCAGACAGCAGCGAGTCATACAAACGCAGATGAGCAAGCCGGCAGCGATTGCGCCCAACCGGGACACGAAATAAAACCTCGACGAAGTTTCTTCTCTCCCCCCCCCCCCTTTATGTGTAGATATCTTTGTATACTATACGACGCTATTATACATACACACACACACACACACACAC
>UCQR01073434.1:2898-14456 GCA_900474235.1 Cecidostiba semifascia
CGTGTGTAAAACCTCGTGAAAGAACAACAGCAAAGAACGAAAAGTTCTCTAAACTTGGCCCCGAATTTCCCGGAACTCCATGGCCCGAAAGTTCAAACCAATTTTTCCATTCTGTATCGCTATCGCTTTGTGCACATTTCCATTTCGCTGCATTTCGTATAGGTATATGTACCCTCGGCCTCTTTTGGTAGTCTAGCTTTCTATCTCTCTATGTGCAACACAGCAGCGCAGCATCTCTCCCTTTGTCCTCTTAGTATGTTACCCATGCACTCGCTTGGCTGGCGGTTAAGTTCATGTGTAGCGCGAGCTTCAGGAGGGCTTATCAGTTTATCGGCGCGGACCGCGGCTCGGTTCCCGCCAACTTCATAATGACCTAAGTTTCAGCGATCGGCTGATTATCCCGATTACGTCTTGTGCTTTGTCAGATAGTCGCTTGTGTACGTGCCCCTGTGTGTATACATATATAATTTCGCCGAAGGGAAACGAGGACGAACCTTTGCGGTTAAACCACCACTATACGTTTTGTTTTGATAAAAAGTATGAAGCCTTTGCTGGAGTCTGCCACGTTGTTTCAAACAAGTTCTCTGTTTTTGAGAGGAGATTTGATTACGTGCGCAAAAAGCAAACTGCGTCGGTATAGCGCACTGGAAAGCTTTCCTAAAACAAGTTTCTGATGTTTATACGCCGATGCGTTATTCACCTGAAATTGTAGCGCTAACGCATAAAATGTAAGACTGACGTCAGACGTGATACTCATATTCCATAAACAAAACAGACTCGACGCTACGATAATTTTAGATGAAGTTGTTGAGGAAAAAAAATGATTTAATCCGAGGACGCATTTCTCGTAATTGAGGAAAAGCAAATTATTAAATCAATTTTCATTGCATCGAACACCACGTGAAAGTCCGTTCATTAGTTAAATAGTATTATATCATCTAGATAACGTTATCCTCAACATCTCACATTTAACAAGGAAAAACCGAGTTTTCAAAAGCGGCAAGAAATTCACAGTAAAAATGAAAACTTCAACTCGCTTGTTTCGTCATACATATTAACTCAAGTCAACAATGAAACAAATGCGCGCCTTATCCATTCCGACTAGCAATTTAAAATCCGCCTATATACACCACCACCTCATATTCCATTCACTTCATCTCTCGCGCGTTATATGCACCGCGACCAAATTCAGCCGAAAGAGCATCAATATTCCAGGGCCACTCTTATATATACCTGAGCGCATCATCTCTCGCCAGGAAATCCCCGGAGTGGAACACACACGCGCTCCGGGCGTTTATACGTGCGCTCGCGCGAGGATTTCACTTTCTTCGACGTCGACGCATTTTTATAACTCGACGACGCCTGACGAAGACGAAGCCGCTTGCCTTCCCGCACACGTCCCGCGGGGAACTTTTCATCCGGCGGAATGGTCCCGGACCATTATTCTTCGCGCCGCACGATATAAGGCGGTGCCTCGCGCGTAATAATAGCCTCTGGCGTGCGATCCACACTGCGCTGCTGCTGCAGCAGCACGTATTCCGACGTCTCCGTTTTTCAATCTTGAGGTATATAGGCTGCTGTTGCTGTTAGTTGTTGTTGTTGCTGCTGCTGCTGCTCGATGCAAGCGAGGCAATTTTTTTGGTGTGACTGACGAAGTCTGGTGAATTTTTTTGGAACGAGCTGGCTTGATTTATTATATGAATGTTAAAATCGGTTCGAGGAAATGGAACGGTTTTATTTTTGTCGTGAACTGGCTATAGACAAGGACGATGGCATGAATTTTTTTGTAGATCATTGAGAAAGTAAGACAGAGAAAATAAATCTATAAATAGCAGTTTATATAGTTTATTGAACAAACAACTGTGTAGACTGTCACGGGGAAATGTAATCAAATGTTGTCTGTACTTTTTTCCTCCGTAGGATCTACACACATCAGTGTACACTCACCCACACAGGATACGGACGTATAGGAAAGGAGATTCTGTAGGAAAATAGAAATTCAAATTTAAAAATTTTTAAAAAGGATTTTTCAACAGAAAATCAACGAATAAAAAAATTTGCTTCAAAGCTACCTTTCATCATACATTGAGCATTGAGTAAAAACTGAATTCCCGCTCAATTAGAGCCCCTATCCATTACCGACTTGAATAACGAACTAGTCGAAAAAGAGAAACAATTCGCACAAAAGACATTTTCACCGTATAGATTCGTTTTTCCGATTTTGAAAAGAAAAGAAAAAAATCCGTTGGCACTACGCGTATATAACAATTTTTTTTTCGCGTGCACCCCCTGATTGAAAAAGAACCTCCATCGGCGCGCTTCCAATCAAATCTCTATCTCGATGTACATCCCAGGAATCAAGCTACCAAAAAATCCAATCCCACCGACTAAAGCAATCGGCACCATTCTCTCTTTTCCTAAACAAACAAAAAATGGTTATTAGCCGTAGGTTACCAAAAAGCCACCGCTGCCAATTATCCTCAGCTTCGCGCGTTATATATTGCAATAAGGAAAAGCAAAAAAAAATACCAATTTGTCGTTTACACCCACCGTGTGTATATTTTTTTTTCCTTTTTTCCTTTCGGCCTTTAGATGACAAGGCATATCGGTGGCGCACACACACATCGAGGGGGGATTTGGTTTGCGCGTTGATGCATTCGGAAGTTTTCGGCGCATACACGTGAAAGCCGGTGATTCGTGCCCGGCAACCACCAGCTTCGATCTCGCCGCGGACCACCGGAATAGCCGTGAGGGAGAGAGGAAAAGGGGGGGGGGCGAGTTTCTGTCGCGCCTCGGTGTATCGCATAATTTGATATGAAGCCGCGAACTGCGCTGCTGCTGCTGCTGCTGTCGCTGCCATTTTGACGGAATGTGGTGCGAGTTAATTTGGTTATTAGATCGAAACCAGGGGGTTTTCCTGCAGTTTGCGCGCGCTTAATTCGTTTATATATGATTCTATTATCGTGCTATTGATGCGCGAGTGTCGGTAAGAGTGTGCGACACGATTGATTAGTCAATTTTGGCGGTTGTGCCGTTGTTAATTTTAATTAACCGTCATGATTAACGTTAAATAATTACTGTATATCGTGTAGTTATTTTTTTTTTAATTTTTCCAAGCTCAGTTTTGACATCCAGTGTTTTTAATGCGATGCATTATAATAATAATGTAAACCTAAATAAAAGCGAGAAAATATGATTTTACTTTCCATCTTTTTAAGGATGCATATAGAATCAAATGGCTTCCTGCAAGTTTTGTTGAAGTAATTGCCTATATATAGCCTACAATATTCAATGCCTATGTGTACTCAATGCATTCATCAAATATAATACACTTCCTATTGGTCAGAATTAATTATCACAGTTTGCTTGTATTCTATGAATCCCCGGGGGAGAACTTGTTGAATCCATCCGATATCTTGAAACTTCCCCGAAATTTATTAGATATTGTTTTGTGAATGCGAGCTTCATTATTGGAAAAGCGAGATGAAACGAAAGTTTAGAAGCGAGTTCGATATCCACGCGAGCATTGATATTCAATTACACAACGAAAGTGAGCAGCTTTTTCAATATACATATACCTCTCGTTTAAAAGTTACGCAAGTTGCGGTGGAGGAATCCTTTCTCTTCCGTTGGTATAGAAAATGTGAAATAATATGCAGCGGAAATTATATTACGCATTGCTGCCATCGGTCGAGAACAATTTCGATCATGCATAACGATTGGCCTAGAAAGTTTTCTACTCTCTCAACAATCTCATTTCGATTCCCATAGAGTTATGATCCCTCTACGAATTATGAATTCATGAAAACAGCAAACACTGCGATGATGCCTATACTGTTCTCGCTCACTTCAGTAAAACAAATAACGAGAGAAACGAACACGTGCTTTCAGGAAAAAAAAATTCAGCCGTATTAAGTTTATAATGACGCAGAACTATACTAAACCAGCGTTAATAATACCGGAGCCTGTATTTATATAGTTGGTGAAAAATTAAAAATTCGGACGGGAAATGATCGCGTTGAGGAGGTCGCGCGCATTGCTATACAACTGAAAACCAGGTCGATCCGAGATTCACGAGGCCGCTATACGTTAACGAGCACAGCCCCAGTGCCAAATGTCGTCGTCAGCGGCGGTGGCCCGTCGACTTTCCCCGAGGAAAATTAAAGCGCGTCGTTAGTAAGCGAGAGCGCGCCGAGAACGGTAGAGACGAGGGAGAGATGGAATGGCGAGAGAGAGAGAGAGGGAGCGAAAATAGCAAGAGCACACGAAAAAGCGTTTAAAGAGCCCCTGGCTCTGCAGCGGGGGTAAACAAATTATTGACGTTTTTGCGGCGGGTAGAAAAAACGTCGAGGTTTCGCTTGTGTGCACGGGGTGTGATTATACTTTAGAAACATTGTGATTTAGAAATGCGTTGTTGTGTGAATATACTGGACTCTTTTGAGTGTGCACTCGAGTTTTTCTTGCTATAAAAGTTACGGTATACCGAGACGAATGAAAGTAATTTCAGGGTTTTTCAAAAGAAATATTTATAATTCCTTTCTACTGCTTTGATAACAATTGAACAATTTGTTTGACGAGAAAAGTAATGGGTATCCAGTAAATGAATGTTTTTTGTCCGGGGTAATAATAAAACTGCGAGTAAAGGAAGTGCAATACAAGCCAGTGATGTGATGAAATATTTTACAATCCGATCTACGACAGCGGAAACTAGATTTTTAATGCGCGGAATAATAAAAACCGTGGATTACTGGGGTCGAGAGTTGGAATGAAAGAAAAACAGCGAGAACGAAATAATTATATCGACGATCGTCAATCAAAGCTCTAAGGAAGTAGGAGGTTGAATATAACGAATGTACAGTATTGGGAATTTCTATTGTAAAACATTTCAGACACAGAATAATATAATTGACGATATAATCAAGTACGGAAACAAAGGCATTGAAAACAATTACAAAATGAAGGTATTGCAAAAATGATGATCAATTAATTTCTTTCGTAACGATGTAATACTAACAATCATAGCAAACTTTAATCGAACGTTCATTAAACAAAATCATCGCAGAAAGTAGGAACTCTGTACGTCGAACAAGAACTACAGAGACTTCCTTGCAAAGCCAAGTTTCATAACGAAGCTTCAGCAAAAAAAAAAACGCGAAGCGATAAGGAAGATAAGCTTCCGAGGAAAAATGACCGAAGGATAAAAAGTATAGAGCGGTTGGTTGGTAGGAACGTAAGACTGAAGGATCTCTCATGCCTGCCATGATAATAAAGATGACGCAGATAATAACAGTCGCGCGGCCGCGCCGCTAAAATAAAGAGGTGGAGATTGCCAAGTTTCATTCATCAGCGTAAAAAAAGTTCTGAAAGTATATATACCGGCCGAGCAGTGAAGCGAGGCGAGGTTGAGTTCGCCCTCGTAAACAGCTAGAAAGAGTGCGAGAGAGAAAGGAATTAATTACTACCCCTTCCACTCGGTTGGATAGCACAGCACCTTGTATACCGTGGCTTATATAACGCAACACTTATCGCCCGAGACAAATGGACCCCTCGCTCTTGAGGTGTTATAATCTGTTGTGTTCCAGTTTTTCTGACATACGGAATGAAAATTACTAATTGTAGCATGGTCCCACAATAAGAAATTTTCATTTAGTACATTCCGAAAATGATTTACCTTTTAACGATTTTTAATAACGATTTTTATGTGATAAAAGTATCTGTCTATTGCGTGCCGAATAAATTGTATATCTGAAACATTTTTAGAAAAACTTCTTCATTTCGACTTAAAAAAGTCAGTAGAAACAGACGACCATATTCAGACCCGTTTCATCGCAAGATCTAAACTTGTATTTCAAAAAGAAGAAACTATGCAACGGTTCGTATCTTCTTTTGCAAAACAAATCAAGACGGCAACGCCATGCAGATCAATATTTCCGTTCGAGCTTGGAAAAAAGATTTCCCATCTCGAAAAATCAACACTGTAGCGCACCGACCTCGTGCCTGCAGTCCTACCTGCTACTTACTTCCCGCATGAATTGGATTTCCCCGTCTCGTTCATATTTGTTTCCCGATCTTCCATCTCCTCCTCTCGAGGAATCCCCTACGGGCGAAATTGGATTTGTAAGTTTGGAGACGCGAGCGCGCGCATGCGGCCTCTCTCTCTCTCTCTCTCTCTCTCTCTCTGCTTTACATGTTTGGGGATCTCGAGCTCGAGCGGATGGACTTAAAGAAGTGAGTTTTCGCTTGACCTCGAGAGCGAGGAAGCGACTATATCTCTCACCGGAGGCTAAGGCAAGGTAAACAAAGTTGAAGGAGACTGTTATATAGCTGTAGTTGTATATGTACGCTGGAAAAATGCATCTGGGACGAAAGGAAGATAGAAGATGTAGGAGGAGAGACTAAAAGTGGAATGAAATGTAGATTGTGTAATCGATTGATCGGCTCGGCTATTCTGGATCAAGTTCACGCTTACTTGGTAGAGGCGAATGAATAAAGCTGCGATGATGGAACGGATTATAACAGAGTTCTTTTTGTAATACTTACGATATCAAAATTATGATTTTTTGTGATCAATTACCTAGGTTTCATTTCAGTTCTGTTCATGTCTATATAATTTTAATCAAATTTTAAATAATCTTTCAAGAGACTAGTACTTTTAATCAAATACACTCTAAGTTAATGAGATACAAACATTTTTTGTTGGTATGTATAATTCATAATTTATATCATACATAATATATAATTTTGCAGATTTCCAATATTGGAGTATACAAATGTTCATGTCTCACATATAAAATATTGGATTGATAAAACAAATGGGAACTATGGAGAGAAATCTACATATAAAATAAAATGGAGAAAACGTGCATCTGAGCAGTCTGCGCAGTTAGAGAGAGAGAGAGAAAAGAATTAAGTGACAACAGTAATGGAAATGATAGGTAAAGAGATTTGCTTCGTGAAAAAGAGAAAGAAAGAGGAAAAACACTGGGAGATGGAAAAGATCGAGAGTTCGCATGTACAAATGGAGACGGATGGTTCTCTTGGCGCAGCCGGCATAACGACATCACTCGCCGCTACATGTTTCACCTGCATCCACTTCAATTTCGATTCGATTTATCGCGAGCATTCGTATGCGTATCACATCCGGCTCCTTTTTCCACCCGCATACTTTCTCCAACTTCCTATCTCTTTCCCTCGTTTCGCTCCTTTTATTTTCTCTCAGTAGTCCTTTTTCTCTTTGCCGCGAGACGAATATTCAAAATAAATAGGATTATCAAGTCTTTTGCGAATTCGTGAAGTTTCTTCGAAAACTCTTATGACTGTGGTCTGAGGGGCCTCCAAACACATCAAAGAATTGATTTCCCATGGGGCTCATTCTCATAAACATATCATGGATTACAATTTTCTGTCTGCTTTATGATCGAATGTTTATATTTTCTTCAATTAAGTATACTACTTTGTATTATTTCACCGTAAAAATACATTATCATCAATCAATGCATTCGTGTACTCCCAAAAACTGCTGATTTCCTATTTTCACTTTTATTTTTAAAAAATTTCCATGCGCATGATCCTTCCATCTTTTAACCTACTCTTCATATTCTTCTCTCCTCACCTTTCATGCTCTCAATCCCCTCTTGCCTTTCCCGACACGTTCCGCGAAAACGTCGCGAGCGTCCGCCAACGCATAGCATTGTATCTCTGTATTCCGATCGAGGCGCCAGTGGCTGCTCCTTTCTTTCTCGTTTTCCATATGGTGAGCAGCCACGCAGACGACAAGACGCTTGCTTCAGTCGTCGGGACAGAGGGAGGAAGAGAATCGTTCATCGCTGCTCTGAATCAGATCTCCCTCGTGCACCAGCTGACACATTTTATAGGATATATACTCTACGTATTGAGAGGGGAGAAATAAATAGAGCAAAGAAGTGGGAAGGAGAAGAGAGAAGGTGCGTGTATTCGTACGTGGCATTATGCACATGGATGAAGAAATAAAAATCTATTTTTATGTATATGAGTGACGACGTTCCCTGTGTGTATAGTCAATAAATGACAAAGCAAATGGCAAAGGATTTAGAAAATGTTTGTGATGCTAAATTAAAGAAATACACAGAAGTTCTGTTTTTAATAATTCCAATATATCAGGATACTTCAGAACTATAGTTATTCAATCTTGGTGAAACTATCTTAAGCTTGCTCTCTATTTCTACTGTTTACAACACGATCCATATAACACCAGGAGAAGAAAGCCCAAATTGTAACTTCAACCAGTAGCCCTGGTCACGGCGAAAAGCGCGCGAAACCACTTCCAAACATACATTTTCGAGCAATCGCCGGCCAGAGCACCTCCAACCCCTTACTGTATATATACAGCTGCAGGGGCATTTACCCGCAGCTAAAGCAATAAAAGAATAGGCGGTAGGGGAGGGAGAGGGGGTGCCGAAGAAGAACGCGTCTGCGTATATACGTATAGCCTCTTGTGCCGCGCCTTTCTCACCCCCTATACGGCCGGGATTCGCCCTCCCAATAAAAGGATTAACCGGACTAAGGTTAATCCTATCAGGGCAAAGCGTTTTCTCGCTCTCGCGCTGTTCGATCCTCCTTCTCTCTCTTTCTCTCTCCCTGGACCGTCCGATTAGTTGGGAGAACTCGCTCGCGCGACGATAACGAGACATTATTTTCCCGCGGAATCTCGCTTTCTCTCACGGATGCGAACGCTCTCACCCTCTTTTGCGTAACTTTCTATCCAGCAGCTGGACTTTGTGTCTTTTTTTCTGCTGGGCTAGCTTGGCAATGGCTCTTTGTTGAATTGCACTGTGTACTCGTGAACTTTTTATTGCGTTTTCTCATGCGATTGTTTCTTACCTGTCGCGTGGTTTTTTTTCTTCTCTTTAATTCGTTAGAGGGTAATTCATTCAATTTGTGTCGGAATTTTCGCGGTGTTTATCGTCCTCCTCGATTTAAAATTGTTTTAACGGTTTGGAGAGCTTTAGACTTGTTTGATTTACAGCGTGAATCTCGTAACTTTAATGGAAAGCGTTACAGGATTGATTAAAATTTATTATTTTATGAGCGAGAATATGATATATACTATTTTGAGTAAAAATGAAACGAGTTTTTGACATTTATTGTACTTGAAATAAATTTATGTATACAATATATTATTATATAATGACCGCTTATTAAAAGTATAATTTTTAAACAAAACATTGATATAACGCATACAAATCGATTCTAGATAAAAGAATGTTTCATTTAAAATTATAATTTAACTAAAAGAGCTCTAAAATAAAACGAATAATACCGCATGTACAAATAAAACGCCATCAAATTGCTTCATCTCGCTCTCCTCGCCGCTAATATCACAGAATGAAGATATATCATTCACACACCTGTTAGCAATTTCGCTCTACCCCAAATCGGGATCCTTATCGCGGCTGTTCCGCCCTTTTCTACGCACATAAGCAAACACATATATTTGTCCCAACATCAATTCCCTTCTCTCATTTTCACTTTGCCCTCGCGCACCGCTATACCATACCTATCCCTTATATATACTTTCTCTCTCGACGCTTGTGCGCGCGCGACTTTCAACCCTCCGCTTTTTGCCGTGCACACACACACACGCACACTCCTTTTTTTCTTCTCTTCCCTCTTTCTTTCTGGTCGGGCCGTTAAAACCTTTATTTCTGGCACGCCGCAACGACCCAACGACTTTCTTTCTCTCTTTCTCTCTCACTCTAAGGTACATATATATCCCAAGTCCGTGTGGGATATCTCTCGAGATAAATGAGCTTTGCGATAACCGCGCACGCAAGCATCGCGTAAAAACGTTGGTGAATCGAAGAATTTGTTAGCGGAATTCCACTCGTTTTCCGGGTATTCGCCACCGCCGTCGCTCGTAGGTGTTGACTTAATTAGAGGAGAGAGAAAGAGAGAGAGAGAGAGAGAGAGAGAGAGAGCGTGCGATAAGCGCGCGGGCATTTAGTGAAATTCACTGCTTCATGAAATTTATGAAGGACGTGATTATTTAGCTCGCGAGCTTTTGAGCGCAGTTAGGAGAAAAAAAAAATTTTGTGAATACGCTCAGACAGAAATATCCAGTTTGCAGTTTGAGAATCGGGTGCACATTTTAATTTATTTCTGCTCTAAGGTACTTCGCGGAGCGGAAAATAAATACTCGATTTTCATGCTCCATTTAGACTCTTACGTTGAATAAAATTCTATTCAGCGAAAAGCTTGGTAATTGGACTGCGTTCACAAAGGAGTTGAGTTTTTTCGTTTCTTTCTTTCTTTCTTTCTTTTTTTTTTTTAATTAAAAAAGTACTCATAGACCAAAATAGGATTTCTTTGAAATGCGCGCCATTTCCAAAATGCTCGACAAATTTTGTACAATTTCGATAAATCGCTCGCAATAATCTTCCAGTCTCCGAGACCACTTCAGACGGTCTTACAAGTGCCTCCGGCTGTACGAGCCCGAAGAAAAACACCGTCCATCCGGGAACTCGCTAATCCCCCGACGCCCAATCGTTGAAAATAATGCCGTTAATACAGCTTACTTGGGGTGCGTTGAAACGATTATTATTTCGGTCGACGACTCCGGCATTCATTAGCGAAAAGAAAGAGCCGGGCTTGGACAATTGGAGGTCTAGAACGCGCTCCTCATTACTGCGCGACTGGCTGCTGTATAGAGGGCGCGCGCACTTCGATCGAAAAAGTTTTTTCTTTGAATTTTAATTCGTTTCTCTCGTTGGAGGGTCGACGAGAGTTTATGGCACGCGATTTGTGGATATGTAGTCTTTATAGCCCCGGGAAGAGTAGGAAAAAATCGAGATTTTTTTTCATTAATTTATCTCAAGTAGGTAGCATCACTTGGGCTTGACCTAAACATATTTTTAATATAAAGAACATTTTTGAAAACGAAGAGGAAGAAATGTAAAGAGAATCAGAAAGGTGATGGGGAGGAAAGAATAAAAGAAAATTTTCGGAGTTTCAGATTAAAGGCAGTGTGCTGGAAGTGACAAAAAGGAAAAAGAGAAAAGCACGAAAGATCAAAGCGAAATACGCATGATTGACTCCACGAATCTGTGCGATGGAGTAAACAGTAGCGAGAGCTTCGATTTAGTGGTATAAAGAGCCTTTATGTGCATATATGATTGGCATTGATTAAATTTATATTGTATTTTCAAATCTCTTTATCTGCATGCCGGACAAGGTATGCATTCATTCTATTTACGCATTTTGAAATCATTGTTTATTCCGCAGACTCATCAATTCTCAATCATATGCTGCATATCAAAAGTTCAAAACTATACGTGTAATCCTTATTCATTACAAATTCACAAAATGAAATTTCTGCAGCGTATTCATCATGATAACCAGTGATAGTCCAGCCACGACTCTAATTGAAACAACTGTCATAATACAGCAACGTACGTACGCGCGCGAGATAATAAAGAGGGCGACAGTAGCATGCAAAGAGGAAGAGAGCCAACAAGGAAAAAAAGGGATATAATATAACGAGGGAAAGGGAGGAAAAGCACGACTCGTATACATATATATAT
>UCQR01073444.1:3702-17933 GCA_900474235.1 Cecidostiba semifascia
CATTAATATATATTCGATATCGAGCGTTTCTTTGCTCGATGGATTTAATTCGAGCGGAAGCTTTATATATCATTCCGCTCGCGTATGTAAAAATAATTAAAAGGAGGGAACGTAAAAAGAGCGCGTTTTTTTGATAACCTCGTTAGAGAGCGAACGTTAAATCATCGTTAGCAAAAAAAAAAAAAAAAAAAGCTCTAGAGCCATTAGCAGCCACTAAGCGTCTAATTATACCGAGACCGGTTCGTTTACCTTTAAAATTGCGCTCTCCAGAAGAAAAAAATTCTGCGAGCGTCATTCTTCCGTTAACGTCGGTCGCACGCCACTCGTGCATATATACAACCTGCAGCACCCCCGCAGCCATTACGAATTTCCGAGCTGTATATACATGTAAAAAAGAAAAAATACACACTAGAGAATAATTGTACATATCGCTCTCGGCGACTATGTGCAGCCGATTAAATTAAAGAGTGAAGCCGAAATCTCTCTCGGCAATTAATTCGCGCCGACGAGAGATGAGCATGAGCCGTAATTTGCGTGTTGCTAGCAAACAATGCAGATTGCTGAAAAAGGTGATATGATATATCGCGCGCCGTGTGTCTATTATGTAAAATTCGACGGGGGTGACGAGCGTGGAAATTAGCGTCCCTCCAATGTACTGGTTGACCTGTGTGTCATCGCGCGCGCGCTCGTGAACCCGATAACGAGCGCTCTCCATTATATACGCTCTTTTTTTTGTTTTAAACGATCTTAATTGTTTTATCCGTACAGCGCTGATTGACGCGCGGACGAGAGGAAAAAAAGGCTTAATAATCTACTTCTCTCGCGATTAAATAAAAGTCTTTTATCCGCAACGATCGCAGTGTTGTATTTGTAAAAACGACGCTGCATTATTATATCGGCGCACTTGTTGCGTCTCTCTCTCTCCGTCTTTGGTGCAATTGCGATCAATGATGATGTAATTGGATTATGCGCAATCTTGTATAAATAAAACGTCATATTATTATGCGCTACCGGAATACAACGGAGAGTCTTTTTAATTGCATCCGATCGAAAGACAACAACAGCGTGTGCAGTGTCTTGAGAAAGAGCCTATCATCTATAGACTCGTAAACAAAATTTCTGGCATCGCGCCGGCGAAAAAAAAAAGAAGAAGAGAAATACCGCACACGCGACCGTAAATTCCATCCCTCCATATATAGTGTCCTTCGCGAGAGAGGATTATTTATACGAGAACCGTATGCAGAGGCTTATCTGATCTCGAGAGCGCGCATAAACAAAAGCAGGAAAAAAAAGTGTCAGCCGCACTGCACGCGCTCTTTGCTATACTGCTGCTCTAATTTTGGTTTTTTCATATGCGGAATTGATTTTAGAGCTCTCGGCGAGCGCGAAACTCGATATGCAAAACAGTGCGCTAGGAACTAAACAAATATAGCTAGAGTGTGTTGCATTTTGGTCTTGTTTGTAGTTGCTGCTGATGCTGGCTGCGATATTATATGCATATAGTTTGGCACGCACATCCCTCTTTTATTTATGCACTTTTGTTATTCTTATTTTTTCTCTTTTCTTTTGTGAATGCGATACACGATTTTACATTTTTATTCTATTTCATATATATTTCATTTTATTTTTAAGCTCCTGGCACTTATGCGCTTGCATGTTTTCTCACCTTTCGTTCGTTTTGGTTTTGTTTTTTTTGATAAGCAGGTCTCGACGGATGTCCCAGGATGTCACTCACACCAGATCGACGGAAAATCTCACGAGCTACTTCAGGTTTGTACGAGAAAAGCACTTACCTTATATATACGTATGTACTATATATACATACAGCCCTAGAGAGACAAGGATCGATCTCTTACACACGTCACGCATATAAGTATCAAACTTTTATTATATCTATACAATATCCCTCGCTGTACTGGCATGTTATTTTCTTTGTTTGTATACTGAATGCTTTTTATTTATACAATATAATTTAGACAGTCTGGCATGATGCATCTTGATAATATATATAGTATACGCTGTATAGATATAGCCACATATAGTTGTATATTGTTTCTCGTTTCGTTGACATTGATTTTGCATCAAGTATATATAAGTCGGTGCTATTATCGCAATTATATTTATACGTATTTATATATGTTATTCTCGTATAATGACATATACGCATACTGTTTAATTCCCTCGACGCTGAGGAGAGATCCGGACATATAGACGCGTATACATGTACACGTGTTTGTGGGATGTCTACTCTGCCAAGGCCTCGCGGCCACGTTTTTCGTATTAGAAATTATTATCTTATAGTATTGACGCGTCAATACAAAGAGCGTGATATATACATCCTTGAGCTCTCCACAAGGATCCATACATCAATTCCGCCGCGCTGACATTAGAATTTAATTTTAAAATTATATCGAACGTTTTTCACGCTCTCTTATATGTGCGAGTCAATACGAAAATAAAGTATTACACATTTTTCATATGCATAATATAAAACTAACGTCTACGAATTTCTTTCACAGGAGCAAGAGTCGCAGCGTGGATCATGGATTCACGGCGCCGTTCGACTTGGACTCGCTTCGCAACAAGGTCGAGGGTCGCTTCGAGTCCATCGACAAACTCTCCAGAGGTTGGTGCCCTTTTTTTTTTAATACTTAAGTACACTATACGAGAAGAAAGAGCGAAGCGCCGACGTATGAAACAATGACTTTTTTGTCTGCTACACACGCGCGAAAAAGAAGAGAAAAGAAAAGTTGTTTACGTTTGCAATACACAAACCTTTGCAAAAAGTTATGGAGTGACTCATGAGTAGTGGACTCTAAAGCTGAGTCAACTTTTACCAAACGTGAATTTTCGATAATAATCCAATCAGAGAGCGCCCATGCATGTGTGTGTGTATACGCTTTTGATTAACGTTTACTCTACGCAGATTATTCTCGAGCTGAAAAATGACAAGGAGTATATAGTATAGTATAGTAGAAAAGATAAAATATATATTAGGCGCTCATGTGTGTGTCCCGGTTAGTCGCACAGGTCGCACTATACACGTGCAGTACACCGTGAGCGAAGGTCTCTCTTGCGGGCATGCACAGCAACGGTGCTTATACTCCGCAAGACGACAGTTTCACTTAATTGCATTGCATTGACTTACTTACTTTAACTGGAGCGCATAAAATATTCGATCAGTGTCTCTTATACGCCGTCGCGTCATCGTTAGATTCGTCCCCATAAACCGCACACACACACACACACACCTGCTAAAAAGGGCTAATTCTCAGCCTCGGAAATTCATAATGTGTACAGTGCGCTTCGAAATTGTTGTTATTTGCGCGAATCGCGTGCAGTCGATCGTAAATATTCATGGGAACGCGCATCTGGCGGCGGCTTTACATTGCAGAAGTGAAAAAATACTCCCTCTCTAACGAGAGCGAGAGAGAGAGAAAGGCAAATATTGAACCGCGCCGCGGGCATTTTTCCCCCGTAAAAGGGTACCCGCGGATTTCCGAGATAATTGGCAAATGGGCCGCCGCTCTTTCACTCTGATGGAAATTAAGCTGCTCCCTCTCTCTCTCTCTCTCTCGCCTGCGTATAATTCGCCGCTTTTATTTTTATCTTTCCCGCGCGAGAGAGCGAGACGAATTTTCATTCTTGTTAAAACATTCATACGAGAAAATTCCACAGAATCTCGGTTACACATGCGTTATACGAAAAATAACTCGAAATTATATACCTACTCGGTATATATACATATAATACCCATGACACGTACAAGTCGCATCAGGCGTATTAATGCCGCCGGCGGCGGCAGAGTCAGCCGAGTAATTAAAGCTCGTATTTCGAGGGATCTTCGGTGGCGCTTGACTCTCTCTCTCTCTCTCTCTCTCTCTCGCGCGCAGGAAATGTAAGAGAAGTAAATACAGAAATTGTCGGTGGGATTTCCCGGGAGAGAGAGAGAGAGAGAGAGGAAACGCGCGATAATGGAACAATGCGCGCGAAAGAGAAAGCTAGTGCAGAATTTCGCGCACAGTTGATGAAAATTCGAAAAATCGAAAGAATTATATCGCCGCCGGGTCTCTCGGGGCTGATGCAGATATATTTTCATTCAATACGAGATAACTTATGCGAAATTGCGCCGAGAACGAGAGTTATTGTAGTATTTAATTAGTCGTTAAAATATACACGCCAAAGTATTTTTTTTGCGTTACATTCGCATAATCATCAGCGTCGAGAAGCACCTCGATATTTCATTTATATTATATTGAACTCGCGATGGAGTTTCGCTTGAATTATTTTCAAATTTAACGACGACGGCAACGTATTGTTGAAATCGTATAACCCCGCGCGCGCGGAGTGCAGCTCGTTACACGATGTTTTTGTTCGATGCGCATTGTTTACGTCCCCGGAGGGTGGAATGATAAACTTTAATTATACTACGAGCACAAAGCTTTGAAAAGTTATTACACCGTTATTATAATTCGATACATATCTCTCTCTCCCTCTCTTGTCAAACATGCACGCATGAAGATGATTCTCTCTCGAGCGAATTTTCACTAAAACGCCGGAGAGCTATTTCGATAACCCACTTTCGTGCGAGCGAAATATCGATTAGGCTTTTCCGCGAGGAGTTTATATACATGTATATACATACCGATCGTTTTTTGATGATCCGACGATCAATCAGCGTCCGCAGAGTCGCGTGATTTATTCGAAACGCGCGCATGAATCAACGGTTATGCACAGTTGCGTCGCGCGCGCGTTGCGATCGATAAACAAGGCCAGACACACGGACGAGCTTTAGCTTTGGAGAAGCAGCAGGGAAGACAGGCGAATTATTATTATTTTTTTTCTGGGGTGCCACATTTTTCTCCGGCGGGTTATCTCGCGCAGTTACACAGAGGGCGACAAAAATTTTTTTTCTGGGGATGGTGCAGAGTTTTAGGGATTTTAATTGGGTCAACTTTGCCGTGTGTGCGTGCGCGCGCGCGCGCTTCTGGTTTGTAAATAAAAGATCGTAAAAGATTGGCTTTGTTTTCCGCCTGTATTCATTAACGAGCTTTTGAATTCGTGAAAAAAGTTCGTTTACTCAATCACGTTTTATAGTGTCTGAATCGTGAAAAAAAAAATCAAACAAAATTTAACGTCGCGCACGGAGCTGCTTGTAAAAGTTTTTAAATTAGCATTATTACGGAGAAAAGGTAAAATCCGAGACTCTTGCACAGAAACAAACGCGCTGCTGACGTTATGACTTTGAGAAATGGATGGACTCAGTCGAGCGTTCTGTTCTCGTTATTCAGCGAAAGTGTTAAAAATCACCCGCGATCAGTTTCACTTGCCGCCGCGCGCGAAGGTGATATTTTCGTAACGAATATAAGCGACAATTAAAAGTTCAAATTCAACTTTTCCATTCCAAAGCCAATAACAGTAAAAAGACAAAGAAAACCTCGTAAACGTATACATCCTCTGACGGGTGATTAAATACAGCAAAAAAAAGCAGCAGCAGCAGCAAAAAAACGAGGTGAAAAAGATCAATTATTAGCATTAGCTCTCTCGCAGAGAGATACGATAGATTCCGATTGATTGATTAAGGAGAGAGATTCGCGACCGAAATAAAACTCGTCACGAGGCTCCCGCACGTGCCTGAGCCAGTCAGAGCACGACGATAAGCCACCACGATCGAGTAGTCTCGTTATTTATACACGCAGACACACACAGAGAGTTTCTTTATCGGAAGCAAAACTTTTCGATACATATACGTTATACACACAGATCTCGTGTAAATATTTAAATTCGTATATATATATATATATAGCTCTCTATGGAGTAGAGCGAGCGGAATAAACCCGATGCACGCGTATCCGCACGCGCAAGCTTTCACTTTGTGTATGGGAGTTCGATAGTTCACGGATGAGCTGTTGGAGAAAAAGCTGGAGATGTGTTTGGCACATGCGCGAGCTTTTACTCAGAGAGAGAGAGAGGGAGTCTAACTTTGAAGCCGTAAACTATACAATTCGCGAGTAGCGCATTCATGTTGGTAGGCTATAAACGGCTATAAAACGGCGAGGCGATATATAGTGTGTGTATACGAAATAGCGTATAGTAGTTGTACGGGTGTGAAATTACAGAGCTTGTTTAACCGCAAAATTGTAGTAAAGGTGTATGCGCTCGTTTAGATATTCAACTGTTCGTTTCTGATGGCGGCTGTTGTTGTTGCTGCTGCTGCTGCTGATGGTTTGCGTCACTCAGCAGACATGAAGTTTAATTTTCAAAGTTCTTGGTAATTTTGAAATTTAATCTGTAGGAAAATATTGCAGTCATAGACGAATGAAAAACTTTAATTTAAGATCGCAATCCTATCTCTAAAGAAGTATATATATATACATACGTTATAACTGCCCGAGTTGTTTATTTTGGAACGTTCCGTGCTTCTATGACTGATTTTCGAGTGTATATGCCGGTATATTGTCGAGCAGCAGCGCTCATATAGCTCGCGAAACATCGTAACAATTCTTATCAACAACTCTTCCTCTCATATATATATATGGACTCGCATAAATCAGCACAATGTTATATACGAAACCCGATCTTGCCGATCTCAGCATCGTCTCGAGTAACGCATACTTTCCTCCCATAAACTCTATACATTTTAATACACAGTCTCCACACACACACACACATACACATGCACACGAATCTATACATCCGCTCGAGCGAGCGATAAGCCACGCAGGTGACAACGTAAGTATATGAAGTATACGAGAAGACTCGCGGTTCAAACGATCGCGCGCGCGCGCGCTTGAGTCGACGCAAGATGGCGAGATCGAGCGCAGCACGAGGTTAGCGCAGACCTAACAGACGAGTTGTGACTCAGTTCGACGCGGTCGGTTTCCGTTGTAAAATCGCCTGCTCGCGGCTGCTCTTTGTATACTTGCATATTTCCTGATCGGTATTACGATCGAGTGCGTATCGCGACATCTTACACAAGCAACAAATACAGTTATATCGATTGTCACCATAGCTTATACATCGGTATACATACCGAAGATCCTCGCCCACACGCGTCTGCCGGTCTCGCAAAAACAAGTATATACATACCACATCAAGGACTACCTGTTCTCGCAGCACCGGCGAATCACCGATGGAGCAGCGGCAATAACCTTGGCCGGTCCTGATCTTACCTCGCGAGAAAGTACATCGCATCCGTAATAATCTCCCGGCAGTTCTCTTGCCGCATTTTTTTCAATTTACTTTTTCGCACTGTCGCGTCGTCACTACATATGTATATACTTATCTGTATAGACACAGACACGCCACGCACATATATTGCTGCGGTTAATAGAGTGTTCGAGATAGCACTAATACTCGCGCTAATTGCTTCCGAGCGTTAGTACGCTTTTTGCTACTCTTCGGCGAGTCTTGCGCTGATGTCAGCTATTTATACACCGTGAACGAGTGATTTTGAAAGGTTATGTTGGACAGTACTGTGTAACAAAGTACATGTAACAGTGTTGATGAAGAATTATACCTACACGGAAGAGACAGATATAACTGCAACTGAAGGAGACTCTCGCTTTCTTATATAGTTTTTCTAAGAAGCGCCTTATAGCCGAGGTTCTCTCTTGCGAGGAAACAACATACGCGTCTTTTTTTAGACTTCATATATACCGCTTTTAATCACGAGAATCAGCCGAGTGAATCGAGTCTGCGATTTTTTTCAATTTACCGCGACAGCACACTCTCTTACGCAACAGATAAATCAATACTAAATCTTATCTGAGAGCCATCATCCAAAAATAGTGTCCAACAAAAAAAAAGAAAAAAAAATCCGAAAAAAGGTCGTTCGCAATATTATCACCGTCCTATCGTCGTTATCAGCTATATATTCCCCAGAAATATATAATATAGCGATGATCGAACGGTATAACCAGCGCGGTATCAGTGACGTTCGATAAAGCTTCGCACAGACATTTGCGAGGTATCGTGGAGTGAGGATACCCACACACTGCACGCTGGCGATATGGAATTCCCGGTTGCGGCGTCTGAGTGGAGCCTCGTCGATCACGAATCCGAGTGCGTCAAGATCTTCGAGAAGGACTGGAGGGACTACGTTGTCTATTACACCGCCAGACTTGGCCTGGAAGGTGGATACGAGACACCGCTTTTTCTGCGCTCGCTCTCACGTGGTATATACACTGCTTGTTTTTTTTTTACTGCTCTTTTGACGAAATCGCCTACTCGTCGTTGCGTAAAGTCGGTAAAACCGGAAGATACGATGCGTCAGATTTTTTTAACGGCTCTCCAGAGAGATTATTTATTTATTTTTTTTTTTAAGAAGCGCACAGCTGCCTGTACTGCTTTATCGCGAAAGAGTAGGAGAGATTACGTGTTTATCGCTCGAGACTGAACAATGTCTCTCTCGTTTTTTGCAATAAGCTATATCGTCAGCTGCTGCTGCTGCTGCTGCTGCTGTCTCCGATACAAAAAAAACTGCATTTTACACACTCGCTCTCGAAGTTTCTATATAATAATAATACACGTAAAATCCTCTCTCAAAGTTCTTCCCTCTTCCATCAGCGCCAACACTGTACGTCCCCCCCTATCCATCTCCCTCACTCTTCCGAGTCAAAACAGCCAGTCGAGCAAAACAGTCTAAATTGGCGTCGATTAATGCCTCCCGAGTCCTCTCGTTCCGCTCGACCCCCTGAGAGAGAGACAGAGAGAGAGAGAGAGAGAGTCGTCGCAGCGCAGCAGTAGCGCGTGTACACATTCGTCACGTGCTACTGCTGCGGCAGACGAGCTGCTCCTAGCTACTGCACTCGAGATCGTTCTCCGATCGTTTATGCGCCCGCTGGGATCGTGTACGTCTAGTGAAATATCGTTTTTCTACTTTCGCTATACTTTAATTGTATATTATCGCGCTCGTTTTGTATATATTTTTAAACTCCGAGCTATTCCGAGATGACTATGCACATACACAGACTAATGTTTCCACGATGATGACTAATCATTTATACTCGGTATTGTATATGCGATAAGCTTTATCAGCTTTCGATAGTCAGAGGTTTAAATCAATTATACACTGACGCGTGCTCTCTGAAAAAGAACATTCGCGTCACGTGTATAACGCATATATAATACACACACGCATGGCACACGATCCCGAAGAGAGGAATAAACGAGCTCACAAATACAGCATATAGGCTATAGCTTTAACAAGAGGACAAGCGTTCGCCACTTAGCGATCGCTATTTTCCACTTTGCCGCGGTTATTACCCATTGTTTCCTTTAATTCCCCACTTCCCCGACGAAGACGACAAAGACGACGGCGCTGCGCGAGTCCGTATACGATATCGTGCAACAATCGACTTTAATTATTTTTTCCCTGGATGTCCCACACGTGCCGCTCGCTTATACGATTCTTTCATTGATTTTTTTTTTCGGACACCGAACCGTGTGCGTTGTATATAGGTACTTGGTATGCGGTGCGCGATTTCGGTAATTGCTTTTTTTTCTCTCGAGAGTGAGACAGAGCTTTCGCTTATACAAGGATCTGTATGCGACACGCGTCTATTTGTATGCGCAGTCCGAGTTAATCGGAGCTTTTTTTCGAGCTTGATTTCGATTAGGGACATTGTGTTTTTGCATTGATATAGGTATATGTATAGAGTTACATATATAGCGAATAATGCGCACTTTGCGGTATCGCCCATGTGCGTGTTTACACACACTGTGCCGAAAGCTCCTGCAAACAGTAGAAAGAGAGTATACGTTAATCAAAAGTTTATATCGAGCTCCGATATCGAGAGAGATGTAGAAAGCACGTGTGTTTGTCTAACATCTAGAAAACGCAAAAGAAAAACATCAGCACAGACAATAATTATATATAGCTATACACTGACGTCTATATACTATATGGTTTGTGTGCTTTTCAGATTCCGACAACGAGAGCAAGGATGGCTCGAGCTCGCAGGAGAAAAAGTCCGGCCGACTTTCCCAGCCAATCAATACCATCGCCTACACGGTGAGTATCTATACACACACGTGTACATAATAATACCTACGTGTGAGTGTGTGTGTGCTCGCGCGCTCTCGCAAGCTTCCGAAGATATTTCTAAGCAAATATTGGCCCCGTCGCGGCGGCGTCGGCGGCCGTGCGCGGAATATTATGGATATTAAAATCGACCGACGCTCTCTCTCTCTCTCTCTTATACACCGCGGCTCTTTCTTTGAATCTTTCATGTGTTCTTCGCATTGTCGTCGCGTTTTTCCTTGTTTTTTCAGAAATCGCATTTCCATGAGAGGCGTGATTCGATTCAGACTATTAAAAAAAAGAAAAACAATATTTTGTCGCAGAGTATGTATAGCGTCGGAGTTGGACCTAAAAACACTCTACGCTTTCTGTAAAGGCGAAGCTTCGCGAATTGCAAAATTAGCATGTACACATGCCGTGGATAACTTCGAGACGTGAACTGTAACAAAGGCTTATATCGATCTCGCGAGGACTGCAGACAGATAATTACATCGCAGTTGCACACAGTCGTAATCAGGCTTTTGCGCTGATTAAGAGCAGAGTCTTTGAAGTATGTATATAAGACGCAAATATTATTCAATTTTTCCGCGACGACGGACCGTCAATGTGTCTTTGATCGACGATGGATTACATCTCGTGCAGCGTTTAAAATCGTACTAGAACTTTTTTTTCTGCAGACGTCGTCGAAGCGTATACATAAATAAATGCCATGACACACGCAAAGCAAACAATCTCGGATGCGAGTCAGCGCATCTTATGTATAATATATATACACTATCTCTCCTCATCTCACCGTTAATAATAGTCGTCCACTAAGAGAGCGAATCTTCTAGAGACCTAAATCTCAGCAGTTTTCTCTCGTTCGGCTACCGCGACGATAATAAATAACCGCGACCGCCTGGGGCGCTTTTATGATCGACTGTGTGCTGCGCTGCAGCTTTCGCGAAAGAGAGAAAACTGCAGTGGCCGCACTTATAACTGCCCGCGGTATATATGTACATAGGTGCCAAGTGCGCAGTCGAATATATACTTACTATGTTGCGTCGAACGATCCTATCGTAAAAATTTTAATAAGTCAGATATTATCCGATTGGAAAGGGCTTAACGATCTGCGCTAATTGATACAGTTCTCTTTTTTTCTAGACGGTGTGTTATTATGTAAGCGGATCGAGTTTAATTAATTAATTAAAATTAATTACATTGCGTCAGGCAGCTGCGCGTGAAATCTGTTTGTATTATAACGCTTGCGCTGCCAATTAATTCGCGTAATCGTTGCTTTGCTCTCTCTCTCTCTCTCTCTCTCAGGCTACTGTAACATAACGAGAGCGGATTGCGTGTTTTGAAAAATTTCAAATTTTTGTCGATTAATCTAGTGCGCTCTTTGCGCGCCGAAAGTAACTTATTATATACCGAGTTAATAATTTTGAGCGTTGATTATCCACGAGTCATTCGTCCAAAAAGCCATTGTTATTCGCACAGAGTCTTTTGCTCCAATTATAGTAGAGCCTTTTTTTTCAATAATACACACATGCACGCGCAGAGAGCCCATGATTAACCAGAGCTAAAATACCTCCACTTCAGCGCGGAAAGAGCTAATAAGAGCGGACGCGATATTACAGTGTAGCCCGCTCGCGCGCGCGTTTGGCCTAATGGAATTATCGCGTAACATACTTTACCTCCGCCGCGCATCTATATATACACATCGAGCACACGCAAACTCTCCTCTCCTCGTAATCTGTTGTAAATTCGTTAGAGCGTTATGCGCTAATGCCGCACAGTATCGATTACGGCTCTTGCGCGCTCACGTTGATAGCGATTGATGAGAGTTTTACTTCGGTGCGCGCAAGCTCTAAGTGATTAACCGCCGCCGCGTCGATGTGTGTACGCGTACAAAGGGCTGTGGTGGGAGGAGAAAAAAGGTGAAGATGATTAGGCTGAAAGATGAAGTTTGTTGTTTGCTATAATCGCCGTAGAGAGAGAGAGAGAGAGAGAGAGAGAGAGAGAGAGAGAGTCCGTATAGATTGTTTCCTTTTTCTTCTTTTTTTTGCGTGCATGTATGATAATCTGCGTTTTTTTATCTTTGGTTTAGTTTATGATTCCGAGGGACAATCTGCATATAGATGCGCATATATACGGCGGACTTTAAGAGAGACGCGCGCCCCCTATTGCGTTATCATAAAAAGTTGCCCCCTATTCGCAAGGACAACGGCGGATATTGCTTCGTATCTTTATTATTGTATACTCAGATGCGAGTATTTTCAAAATAACAGTAGCTCGAAATATTAATTAATTTTCCCATTGTCCTGGTGTAATCCTTACTTAATAGGAAAACGATTAGCAAAACTAATTATCCCCAGTAAATCACGTCCTGCAGCATCAAAAGCCCCTATGAATATTTTCTTCCAAATCCCCCTCACGCACTAATCCACACAGAGAGAAAGAGAGAGAGAGAGAGAGAGTATCAACAGTCCGATATAGGATTCCAAGCTTCTCTCTCTGCAGTATATGTCCCGTGACATCAACGGCCTAGTCGCGATTAATGGGCATTCCGTGGTCCGAGTGTGTGTGTGTGTGTGTGTCTTGGCGCATTTCTGAAATTCCATCCAGCGCACCGGAGAGAGCATTAGACTACTGTATACTGCGTATTGCGTCGCTCTGAATTAGTCGAATGAGACGGAAGAGTCAGAGGGACATTGTAATTCAATTTTTCTTAAATTATATATACGAAAAATTCAAATCAGACGCCATCGTTGCGTATTTTCATTTAAATAAAAGAGAATATATGAGATATGCGCGTCACGAAGCGAGGAAAAACCAAACGCCTACCATCAGCAGCACAGAGCACAAATTTTCAAAGCCCTCAGCTTTTAGGACAGCCATAACCTTCCCTCAGGGAAATCTCGTCCCCTCTTTTTTTTTCACTCCCACGCGCTACTATATATGACGTTCCTTTTCACGCGGCGATTCCTCTCACAATCAGTCCAGCCGGAATCTCATAAACCGCGTCTAATCCAGGATTAGGCTCTGTGTGTATGTGTGTGTGTGTGTGTGTGCGAAATTGAGTCGACCTGTTTTGTCGCTCTTGCAGCAGCAGCAGCAACCGTATGGTCCGGTCGTGATAAATTCGTCTCGAGATTATGGCTGGCTTTTGATTAAACGAGGAACACTTTGTGGTGGCTGTGATGTTTTGTCGGGATGTTTTTATTGATGCGAGGGTTTCTATGCCTGTCGCGTTTTCCTAAAGCGGATATCATGAAGCTTCTTTATTAATCCGCGCGCGTATAGCGATACATCACTAAACTGCTGGGAATTTATTCAGTTTTCTATATAGGGAAACAAATAGGATGGGGAGCTATCAATTTTGTGTGACTCTGCAGAGAATGCGAGAATCTCTTAGGGGATGAGAGACAATCTCGCTTTGGTGCAGGATTATGATTCTGTCTTTACGTCGATTATTATCAAATCTACTATGTGCAGTATATGGCACAAGGGAATATAGGAGATTTCAGCTGATAAATTGATTTTTCGAAACGTGGCGGCGGCGCTCATATCGTCGCGATGGAAAACGCACATTACAACGAGCATTGTCAAACATTGCACTTTCGACATCTGATAACATTGTTGCGCGACGGCTGTGCTGCTCTATTCCGCTGATGTAACTCGAAATTGGGTCAGCTCTCTCGCTTTCCCGCTTAGAATCCAACGAAGCGCGCGATCGGGCGAGATAAAAAAAATCTTTCAATCGCGAATCTATATTATTCAGCAAGAAAAAAAAAATTTTATAAAACTCCAAAAGCTCTCGATGAGAAAGATATACGACGCCCGAAAATCAGGTCGCTTCGAATTGCCCGTGTCTTTCCCCCTATAATCCAATTGTGTCATTTACTGGCGCTTTGACCGCTAATGAACTTGGCTGCTATACTGTGTGCGAAGAGCTGTGTATGTATATGTAAAAAGGGCCAGAAGCAATCAGTCAGCGACGACGAATTCATCATAATTCGATCTCGGCAATCAGTGTCTATACACACAGAAAACAGCTGGTAACGGAGGAAACGCCGGCGCCGGAAAAAAACAAGCCGCGTATTATTTTTTTTTACGTAATCAAAATGCAGACGACGACAGCATCAGCGCTGCATAAGCGTATTTGGAATATTTTCAACTCCGTCGCCGAAAAAATTCATCCCTCTCGAGAGCTTAAAACTAGAAA
>UCQR01073444.1:18185-30343 GCA_900474235.1 Cecidostiba semifascia
AGAAGTAGGTATATATACATATACCGTCCCTAACGGGGCCGTTCGGATTATTCGAGCGTCATTATCCGCTAGACTGTCGCAGATCTGGGACAGGAAGCCAAGGGAGATTGCTCTCGACTATATAGGGTAGAGTTGCCCAGTACGAATAATTGCCAGTCTGGTCAGATTTATAAAAAGTATTCTAATACATTTTTTGTGAAATGCATTGATTATTTGAAGTTTTGTACGTTCAACTTTTTCAATTAGCTAGCCATTACTCGGCGACTCTCCTTTACATACTCTCTCTCTCTCTCTCTTCTTATTCTTCCAACTGATGGAATGAGTATTTGAATGGCACCTGTGTGTGTAGCTTCTTTGTTGCTCTGTTCAGTGGCACACGGCCTTCGGACGATTGAGTGATTTTTATGGCTATGAGAAGGTGCGGCGCTCGTTGACGTGTTGTTGTTGTTTTATCAATGGAATTGGGGTAAAAGGTAGTGCTTCGGGGAGAGATTTTTACTTTCCGTGCAGTGCTATACCGATTTAATTCGAGGTGTGGCTACGTGTGTGCTTGATTAATCGTATATGGAAGTAGGCGCAAATTTGTCAGCCGATTTGATTGCAGAAACGCCACAGCTGTATAAATGACGCAGACGATCGATCTCTCAAAAAATTCTTCAAGTTCGATGAGATACAGCTCGATTAGTGCTCTTTTTTTTGAGTATAAGAAAATTATTCTTCCACCCCGACACGTTAAAATAGCCAAAGAATAGCGCGTCACAGTAGAAGTAGTCGGGCAAACCACACCTCCGATCGATCACACAAGTCACGCAATTACACGCGACGGTATTATCCAAACGTGTATTCAATTGTACAACGCATCAGGTATCGGAATTCACGAGAAAGATCCACGCGATGTAATTCGAGAGTCTCCGGTGTCATTGGCATCGAAGATGCTGCTGCACAAAGCTATTACCGTTCGTCCGTGAAATTGCTTTTCTATACGTACCTTTGCCTGAATTTCCCCACCGCGGTGATGAAATTCATCCTCCAAGTGCGATTCTCGACAGTTTCATTCAACGCGGATTAGCGTGTAATATCCTCGACCTCTGCAGATACCTATATAACAAAAATCCTCTCCCGAAAAGTAGATTTACACACAAGTACTCTTATGCGTCTTAAAAATTCTCGTCTGCGGCCTCGTCGAGTCATCGAAAGCCTGCGCACACTCGCACACACTAAACTTTCGGGGCTGCCCGGCCCCCCGAGATATTAGGAATCGATTTTCAATGCTCGTATACCAATTACTTTTTCCAAGTTCAAGTACACGTGATGCAAGTGGACCGAATGGATTTTTCTTCTTCTTTATACTATGTTTCCAACGCTGTTTATCGAGTTTAATCGATATTCATTGATTTGTTTTTAGTACGATAATGAAAAGTATGTCGACGAGTGAAAACAAAGCAATTTGTTTTCACTCGTCGACGCCAAAAGGCAAATATGTTTACTCGTCGGTTGAATGATTATAACAAGCAAAAATCCAAAACTTGTTTGACAACGAACTATAGCCTTTCGTGTGGATGTTTCAGGTGGGCGATCGAGATACCCTGACTTCGGTGGCGGCGCGTTTCGACACGACACCCTCAGAGCTGAGCAAACTCAACCGACTCGGAAGTACCTTCGTCTATCCCGGCCAGCAGCTATGGGTACCGGCCAAGGGAGAAGGCGCACCCGGTGATGGCAAGTCCGACTCGACGGGCAGCGATGCCGGACACGAGCAGGAGGGACAGGATGAACTGCCAGCCGAGGAGAAAGGTAATATCAAATAAATTGTTCATAGTTATAGAAGTATCCAATCGTACCTTTTAAAAGCGGTAATCGTTATTCGTCAAACATTGGTCTCTCAGATATAACGAAAAATTCGATCAATATCCGAGTATTATTTCTCAGACCAGTATAGCAGAACTCCCTTGAGGAAAGAAAAATAAAAAAAATAAAACACTCGAGTCGACTGCAGTCGATAGCCCAAAAAATATTTCGTTCGCGCACGGTCCTCTCACGTGGCCGTGAGTACACATGCACGCAAAGAGAGCACTGCCTCTCTGCTCGGGCGGAGAAGGGCCAAAGAGTCCTAGCGGTGGGGGTGGCAGCTCGTTGTCGTCCCGCGATCAGCTGATCAGCAGTATACACGCCGTGCACTCGTCCTCTCCCTCTTATACCGCCCACACCTCGCAGTTGCCATGCGCACCACCACCAACACCACCACCACCGTCCTGTATATGTATACGTATACAGGACTGTCTTTCTCTCTCGTGGCCGACTTTTCGCGTAAACGTCATTCTTTTGATTGGCTCGAATTTGAATAATTCGACTCTGATTTCCTGACGTCGAGTGGGCACATATACGCTATAGTAACTTCTTCTCCTTCTTCTCGTGCGGGTGTGTGTATATTGTGTACCGAATGTAAGGATTTTTCGTGTATACGTAATCCGGGAAATTCGGATCGACGGGGAAATTGAAAATCCAGTTGATTATCTCACGAGATGGACGGACTGTCGGTTCGGTATGAACCGGTTATTGGTAAATGTTGACATACACACACATACATACGGCATGGTCGGGGGAGGAGGGCGAATATCGACGTTTCTTGTTTGATGCAGTAGGTCAGGCGATATTTGCGCCGGCCTTGGGACGGGTTAAACTTGGATGAGTCGAACTACTAAGGAGTTTCTCTCGCACAAAGACATAAGTTATGCGCCGACGTTGCCGTTGCCGTTGTTTGATTCGACAAGGCCGTGCTCGCGCGCGCGCGCGCTCGATTTTTAAACAATGCACTTGACGATTGATTTTTTGTCTGTTCTTCTCTGTTTGCAGAACTGCTCAATAACCTGAGACCAGTTTCTCCAAAACCAGGTCATTTAGAGCGAGTCAAGACTCCTCTCGGAAGTGCCAATGCTATGGACGAGGACGTTCAGCCTTACAAAGAGAGATTCTTGAAGATCACAGTTCGTCACATCACCGACGGCCAGGTATTATATATACACTCTACTGTAGACAAATCTAAAAAGAAAATCATCTTATTGTTCCGAGAGACACTAAAACTTTTCGAATTACAGGGTGTCGTCGGCGGAGTCCTACTGGTCACACCGAACGCGGTGATGTTCGATCCGAACGTGTCGGACCCACTGGTGATCGAGCACGGGCCCGAGTCCTACGGCGTGATCGCACCGATGGAGTTCATCGTCAACGCGGCCATCTACTACGACATAGCGCACATGCGCGTCGGCCACACGGAGACCGGTCAGCCCGACAAGAAGCCCGAGATCTACTACATGAAGAAGCCGGCCTCGGCCGCGACCCCAGCCAACACCAGCACCACGACGCCGGCAGGTACCGGCTCGGGACCGGCATCCACGGTGGGAAGCGACCCGAGGAAGTGCGCGTCGCCCGGCAAGGACGAAAACTTCCCCGAGCTCGCGGTCGACGACAGCGAGAGCGTCTGCAGCTGCGCTGAACGCGAGGGCGACGCCTTCCCCAAGGCCTTCGACAAGGATCTCATCACGCCGACCAACCTGTCGAGTGTACGTGCTTTTTTCATCAATTATTTGTTCTGCTTTTCTGACGTGAGATCGATCGGTGCTCAACAATTTTTCACGTCCGACGCTGTGATTGCTGCTGCTGCTGCTGCTGTCGACGAGTGAATGGACTGCGTGTTGACAATCTGTACATGAAAAGTTTTCGTGTCGAGAATTGTGTTTGTTGCGTTCAGCGGGCCAGTGGTATAATTTTTGTTTCTGAATCAACGTTCTATTGTTTTACAGGACGAAGCTTCGACCAAAGAAAAAGAAGACAAGGAAAAGGATGACTCTTCCTCCAAAGAAGACATTGGAGGAGGTCAGGCCAGCAGGACTGTTGAAGAACGCAGGCGTTCGATGCTTGATCATCATTGGGCAGTTCCTAGTAAAGATAGATGTTCGTTTTCCGTAGATGATGAGCAGCAAGATTCCTTAAACTCAGAAAAAGTAAGTACCCATCGATCCGAGTTCCTCGTGTATACTCTAATTCAAGCACTTTTTTAATGGAAAAATTGTCTTGCAGGCCGAGTCTTCAAAATCTAATGCCATTCCCGAAGACGAGGAAGGTTCTCTAGTCAAACAGTCGTGTCACGATTCTGGCATTGACATTCGCGATCCAAATCCTCCACTTCCAGTAGTTCAGCCGATTGTCGCGAAGAAGGTCTATTCCGACGCCGATATAGTTTTATCCTCGGATTGGGTGCCACCGATTACCATCGCACCGACAAACGTCACAACAAGCACCCTCGACGCGGACTCCGCGATCAACGGCAGGAAAAAAGCCAGCTCCGTCTCCTTCAGCTTGGACAGCAATAATGAGGAGCAGGAGAAAGGAGAGGAAGACCACAAAGAGGATGACAAGCAAGAGACTCGTAAAAATAAGGTATATTTGATTCCGTACTCTTATACTTACTCAAACTCGAGCTCCTTACTGATGTCGACAATTTTCAGATGCTGAAGCGACTTTCATATCCACTCTCGTGGATGGAGGGTCTAACCGGAGAGTCCAAAGACGAAGACAGCAAACCTCCCTCAGACAAAATGTCGAGCCTTCCGAACAGTGCTGACAGCCATCATTCTTCCGTGTTCAGTAAAGTTTTCTCCAGGTGAGTCTTGCCATTCTTCGAAAACACGATCTCATTTTATTTTCGTAAATTTTCAACAACTTGTTTATGACAGAGTAAATTTTTGAAAATCAGTTTTTGAAATAGTGTTGCTGAAAAAAAGAGCTTAATTTTTTGGCAGCACTCATTGTAGTAGCCAATATTATTATGATTATGAATTTTCTTAGAGCATGATGTCACGTAAAGCGCGTTCACTCGCATTCGATACAGAAATTAACATGTAATATGACGTTCTTCAAGCAAAAGAAAAAAAGAAATTGAATTTCGATTTTGTTGTGCATACAAAAGCGAAATCAGCTCTCGCTAATCATGCCTAGGACAGCTTTTGCCTTTATTTTTACTAGTATCATTGCGTTCTCTGCAAATCGAATTGTAAATTAACCGCTGGAATTGGCAAGCAAAATTAAAAAAAGTAAATAAATCTCCGAGGAGAAATAATAAAAAGTCGTCTGTCCCCTGTACCTCCCACATAATCATTTTCACTGTCGACTAACTACTAATATGTGAATGGTGGCGGTGTGTGCAATAAAAGCTCGCCCATCAACTTGGTGAGTGACTTTAGCTCCAACCTGTTCGCTAAGACTCCCAGTGAAGAGAGTGGCGGTCGAGCCGGAGGTACTCCTCCGCTCACCGCCTCCTCTCTCTCGCAGGACTCGTGCAATGTATTCTCTCCGGGCCCGGTTGGTTATATAGGGTGAGTTTGGACTGTCCTCGAGCCTTCTCTACTCTCCTAAAATGATCCACTCTGTCTCCAACTATTGTATATTCTATTTGGCTGTTTGTACCGTATGATATAGTTATTCTGCCCACTGTACTACACAAAAAGGACACGAAAAAGACACGCTACCCTGCTTGGAAAATCATATTGAAATTGCGTAATGTTATTTTGAAAATAAGTATTTGAATTCGTAAACAAAGAACAATAGCAACGAACTGCGCATCTCGTAGATTAAATCATAGCTTGTTTTAAATTGTCGTGTGCGATAAACTTGTCATGTATTCCATTTTAAACCAGTGACCCAGTGCTATTTTGATGAAGTGGATCATAACCGACATAGATTATTGCAAATGTAAATATCGATCCGTTGATCGCATTGCATTTCACAGAGCTTTTAAATGATATAACGATTATATTCAATAAAATTCTCTAATCAGGGTTCATCGTAAACCTAATCTAATGGTACAATTGTAGCTATGTCCTATAGATTAAATGTATTGTAAACTGTACGTTTGATGTTGCATCGTATAAATGTTCCAACGTAAAATTCAATAGTAGAGATATAAACCGTTGATATTGTTGTCCAATCATTGTGTAAACAAACAGCTACGATTCTTTCCATTACTTTTCTTAAATAAAAATATTGAGACAATGAAACCCACAAGAAAAACATTTTGTATTCTATGACACTATTCTCAAGTAACGAAACTATACTATTTTTTCAAGATAATTGGATACACGCGAATCCACAGCCAAATAACTGAACAAAGAGAGTAAAACCCATCATGTACCCTGTATCCCTTCATTTCAAATAATTGACATGTGACACCTTTTCAGCGCCACGTCCAACACCAGCATGGATATATCAACGTCGTTCACAGCTTGCCTGCGCTTTTTACAGACATAAAAAAAAGATTAAACAAAACACCATTAACCATTCCACATATAACATAAGACACATTTTAGTTGTTCATCTTATATATAGTTTCACAACCAAGGATTTTTGTTCACCTTGAATGTTCAATTTTCCCTTGCCGTATCTCTAAGTGTTGTTCAATATAGTTTATCGTTGTCTTCGAAGCTATGAGATTTCACTCGAGAAATTTCATTCAAGTAGATACTGTCACAGAAAAGACTAGCTAATCTCAGATAACATTATATTAGAGCCATGAAAACCTTCTTGTACCTTCGAAGATTGATGTTAATACTCTTGCCCAGGATCGCACACTAAAATTTTACCTTTTACAGACGTTCTTCTGTCGGCACCTTTATCAGACAGCAGCCGCTGAACTCGTCCGGTAGCAGTAGCGTCGACAGTAGCCGAGGTAGCAAGACGTCCACTGCACCGCCACGCTTGGACTACCGCAGCATGGTCTCCGTCGATGATATGCCCGAACTTTTCGTCAGTTTCGATAGTGAGTATTGCCACGACGTTAGCGAGTGAATATAAAACTTTTCCACTCCGATACTGTATTTTTGAGCAAGAAGTAAAAAGGAGACAAGCAAAATTTGTTAAAATTGGCAGTGATAAAAGCGTATTTTTGTGCCCACCTATAAATGTAATATATTTTTGGTGTGACAATTTTTTCGTACGTGTGATCACACAATGTCAGCACCATTGACTGTATCAAAGTATTTTTTCTCGAATAGAAAAAAAGCCTTTTTTGATTAGCCAACCGTCGTTAGTTGATGTGATTTTTTTGTTTTTTGTCAACGAAGATCGCACATTGTGACATTTTTCCATTTTACCATATTGGTCATCCAATTGATCATCAATTTCAAAATAGAGTATTATGTACTGTCGCGTGAAAGTATCGGTTTCATCGATCAAAACTGAATGGCGTGACGGGCTTAATATCGTGTCGAAATAACTTTTTGGCATTATGAAATCCGCTGCTGGTCAACCACAAAACGAGTTTCACCTTCATTTACATGTTCTCATTGTAAACAGTCGTGTGTGTGTTTGCGCGCGCACGCAACGAGGTATTCGTGAAATCTCATCGTAAGTCATAATCGAGGATTGCAAAATTCAAATGTAGATCTGGTCCGACATCTCTCGAACTTCTTGCACAGCTGAATTCATAATGCAGATAACCATTGGACTCATACTAATACTTGTAATATCATCTACTTTTTGTTGTCCCTCTAGTCCAAGCACCTAATTTTCCCGAACTCGAAGGTCTCGGTAGGTTCATAATGTAATTAGCTTGTTCACGATTTTTATTTCTGTCATAATATAATATTGTGCATACGCTTGCCTTAATCTATATATACATATAAGAGCTTCATTATGATTTTGTCGCCTGTTATGTAGCAGGGCTGAACATGGAAGTACTAGCCCCCCTTTTTTCAGTTCTATCTTTTAGTGACCATGTCTAGATCATGAATTTTTCGTTTCCCACATTTTATCACTCAATATATCACACATTATGTATATCAATCACTCAGTATATCATGACCATTCATCACTCGACACAGTGAATATTATATATTAAATAATGGAACATGACAATTAACTAACGAGCAAAAGTGCAATGAATCTTGCTTGTCGAAAATTTTTTGTTCGTATACGAGAGAAAACAGTTTAGTGACAACCTGCTCTCTGCTTGCCATATACGTTTTATTCAGTTATTTGCCTATCCAGTCGTGACATCTCGCGTCACCGATTTCCATTGATTTGCTGTGATTTTGTTTTACAAGCTTTATTATAGCTCCTTTGTGAAAACAGTGCCGTGAAAATGTTTGTTGATTGAGAACAATAGAATGTATGTACTAAAGATGGTAGAGAATAATGTACAATACCACAATCTGCATTCAGTAACGTTTGACCTAACTGCTTGTAATGTTTTCCCTATGTTGAATATTAAATACACATATATACGAGTGACCTACAGCAAACAAGGCTTTTTACGCATCAAAGTGCACCTGAAACTATAATTGTTATTGCCCACCTTGGCAAGCGTAACGAAAACAAACAAATTACCTTATTTGCTGTATCAAAATAAAACCACACTCGAAGCGAAAATTGTGTTTTTATCCATTGTAGACATAAGTCACATAAAACTGTAGCAAGATCAAAAGTTTGCGCAAATTAACGCTGTTTTTGATTCGTAGAACTGATCCCGAGACCAGCGCGATCCTGCGAAGACCCGCCACTGTACCTGAGACTGCGAACTGGAAGGCCCAAGGATAAGAAGATCCCCTGGTCGACCCCGATTATGAGCTACGGCAAGAAGAAAATCCGACCAGAGTACTGGTTTAGCATACCGCGCAACAGGTAAATCGTCGCGAAAAACGAGGAGACGCGAGTCAGGACGAGATTATAATGTGTCATAACAATTGTTTTGCACTTTGCATAATTGGGGTGCTCTGAACATTTCACGTTCTATTGTGATTGCAAAACGTGCATCGGTTGCGTTACGCAATCGTACGTTGCGTAGGTAAATAAATTAGTCCTCGTGCTTGTACAAAGTATATTGAAAGCTTTAGTTTGAAAAACGACATTGTGTAAGAATGCACAAATTAATAATAAAAATTAAACGTCGCCCTGCTCGTAAAAAAAATGCGATGTTCGCAAGATCTTATTCTGACTCATGTTTCTTAATTACGGTAGATCTGTTACAAGTCTATAGTGTGTGTGTGTGTGTGTGTGTGTGTGTGTGTATGTGTGTATGTGTGAAAAACAGTGATTAAATAAGCAGACGGTTTCGGTGCCAAATAAAGTAATCGCTATAACCGAGCATGAGAACAAACAAATTATTTATAGAATGCGCAAATGCCATGCACCAGGAGTTCAGACCGCACGGAGCTTCTGCGCTTTTCAAGTAAAGCGAGAGAAATTTTAACGTCAATATAAAAAGCGAAATCGTATTTTAAGCATCAATATTTACCAACTATACGTTCGATCTGCTAAAATTAATATAGATAACATTTAGCGTTTGACTTTGTAAATTCTTTTTTTTTCCTCGCAAACATGTTAATTTTTTCTTTCAATCTACATACAAATAGTTACGTAACGTGATCATGACCTTCTGTGAAGCGAGCTATCTTTCGTACTTGCGAAATAAATAAAACGGAGCAAGCTTAGTTTTCCCGGCGTCTTCTTGAAATAATTACAATCTATGTTAACGTCTGATACCAACACGATGACTAATAATGCTCTCCCAAGTTCAATTAAGTGTTGACAAAACACCGCGATCATTCCTGTTCAAAAGTGCATTTGGGTTTTTTCAATATCAACAGTTGCATATGTAGAACTGCATGTGCTGCCAGCGCATTTGAAAAAACCGCGGGAAAAGCCCACACGCTCTATGCGCGTTGCTCGAGTCTCGCGAGCCTAGGCACGTGCTCCTGTCGAAAGTTTTCACGTGACAGCCTACACCCGGCGCTGCTGGCGCGCAGTACAGTACCCGCCCACGAACGGTCACATCGCGCGCGCGCGTCGTCCGTTCGCTAGTATTTCGATATTACCTCCGCTATACTGTGTATTTTTCTACTTTCCTCTCGCGTGCGCGTATTTAAAATTAGCGGAAGCTTGGACCCGGTCCATTCTTCTCTCCTCGCTTCGATAAGTAGATCCACGAACGACAACACAACTGTTGATCGGCCAATCGGCGACCGGTACCTTATCGCGCAGGCTTATCGTTGTCGACGTCACAGCTGCTGAGCTACGTGCCTCGTCATTTTTTTTTGTCAGCGTTGTTTAGGTTATAGAGAAGAGAAAAGAACAGCGGAAACCAGCCGGTTGCCGCGTGATCTACGACTTCGCAGCGACACTGTTTACGAGCTTTCGATTCGAGATGCTTTGAGTTTACACGCGTGTATTTGGATCGGGAAAGGAATCTTGGATTCGCGCACACGTATGCGAGCGAGCGCTTATAGAGGAGTATTTATAGCATGAACGCCATTTTCGGAACGATGGCGCAATTCTTTAATTATTACGCGCCTAGTGTGGCGAACATTGCCAGGCAAACTGTGCCTTTCGTTGCTCAGAGGTAAATGAAATTTATAATGTTGTTCTAGCTAACGTAAGCTTTTTAACTTTTATGCACAGATGCAATGATTATTTTGGAGCTGGGAAGCACACGTTTATTTTTATGGCACGCCATTACCGATTAACTGCTGAAAAAACGCAGGCTTTACTAAGTGCACAGTAATTGAACGATAAAGCGAGCAATAAAAAAAGCCCAAGTATATCTTTCCGCTAAATGCAACAACTTCGTCTTGGCAGTATTGCAGTCGTAACGGCTGCGTCATAGCCACTTTACGTCTAATAAATCTCTAGCAGTGCAACTCCAGCGTGTAGCCGTGTGCCAGTATAGATAACCTGTGATTGACGCCGTCAAAATCCTAACGAACCGCGATAGCTAATATTTAAAGAGCTGACTTTCTTTCACACAATTTAAAAGAAACAAGATTCTAAATTGAATAGCAAATTCCGACATCGCGTCCCATTATTTATCAGAGGCGGCACGCACTAATCGCTTCCGTAAACCGAAAATGGGTCGAGCCGCGACGGCCGCACGAGACTCGAGAATTTACGTGGGTCCGCTCTCGAGGCTAATTAAAACACACAACAAACTCAATCTCTCGATCCTCTTCGCCTCTCTCAAATCAAAACAAACTTACTCGAAAAAAAACGTAATCCTTTGCGTTCATAAATCAAGCAACGCTAATCTTTCTTTTTTCGCTTTCAGGGTGGACGACCTCTACAGGTTCATTCACGCGTGGGTGCCGTCGCTGTATGGCGAACTGGACGAGGACTACTGGAGGGAGCGAGGATACATTCTTTCGGACACGGACACCGATCTGTCGCCGGAGCTGACGCCGCGCGAAGCTGGCGAGGCCGGCGAGGCTGGGGCCGAGGAGGGCAAGGACGCCGAGGGCAAGGCCGGCGAAATTTCCGAGCTCACTCGCGAGTCCTGGGAGGTAAGTGTCGCTTCGGTCATTTATCTCACGCTGATGCTGTGGATTAATAAGGTAGTCCGTGAACGACTACGGTTAAAGTACGATAGTGGAGCTTGGCTGGTCGCAGGACGCGACTTTATCGATATTGTTTTTTTATAAATTCTTTCGCATACAAATTAAGAACAATGTCGATAAAGCCGTGCACCGATCGACGTCAAAATTCAACGCTCAGTGATAGAAACGATTGCAAAGTGTCCTATAAGGCCGATCGGAAACGCGAATTTTGCAAGAGCTTTCCAGAAAGAAAGACGGTGCAGTGAGCCTCGGGATTTTCGCACAATGCGGATTACCGGTTCGCTAGTCATACGGCACGTCCGCGAAGCTCGAGTCGCGAGCTTATCCGAAAATAGTTCTTGGCAGCCGGCACAGCTGATTCTTGGCGTCCGGTGGCCGACTTCTGTGAAGCTCTTGAAAAGCGCTCGCCTTCCGATCGGCACTTTGTACGCCGTTTCAAATAATATAAACTCGAAGATAATATAAATCATTTGCTGCGAGGAAAACGCGATTCTCGCGCCGTGCCTGTAATTGAATTGTTGAGACTGAATTAGCTTGTTAAAATCGCCGTTGTATGTCAGAGCGGATGCTAGATACAATTCCCGCTTCCTTCTCGAGGTGAAAAACTCTTGCGTTTGCGTTGGAATGTGCCGCAACAGTTTTCTCTGAACCTATGCGACACACACAGAGAGTATTGCCAACAAATTGTTTGCGCGTACCGAGTAGAAAATATACTGTTGACGGTTTTCAAAGTTGACCGTTCGGGAGAATTCGTTATTTTGTCTCCAACTTGATGATGTT
>UCQR01073469.1:2232-12411 GCA_900474235.1 Cecidostiba semifascia
AGTGTACTTCGCGAAATACCTAAAAAAAACGACATAAACGTTTTGGCTCGAGAGAATACAAAGTTTATTCGAAATGTGTTATTTTTCCGAGGTCAACTTTGTTATGCCGAAAAATGTTATTTTAGCAGAAAAAAAAAAATTTATTTGGACGCGATCTCAAATAGCAAAACAGTAAACAACGATATTTTTAATACACTGACGCTAGAAGTAATCTTTATATTTCAAATATGAAAATGTTTGGGAGAGTCCGATATAGTATAACCCAATCCTATACACTAATGAGCGAAATGCGTCACTACATGGATATTGAATTCAATGATCTGCGCTAAATATAGTCGCATCGACTGGCCAACGAAGCAACTGAATTTCCGGCTTCACAATCCTATCCTACACATGATGCACTGCACATCAGCGCACCATCTCGTTTCCTACTCGTAAACTCGGGGAAAATCCAATGCCGGTGAGTATTATATTAAAAGCAAAAAAAAGGGCTCGTCGACTCCGCGCTAGCACACCTATTAGCTCGATCTTATTATCGCGTGTCGCTCTCGGCTGCACGTCATACTATATACATATAGTCCGCATATAGTTGTGGGCTTCGCGTGCCAAATCGTCGAGACGCGCAAAAACGGATTAGAGTTTTGCGCCGCCGGTGCTCGTCTGTGTGCCTGTATGTGTATGTGTGTGTTACCCTCGAGCGCGATCATTAACCGTTTAATAATTTACGATAAGGGTGTCGGTTGTTGAACCGTTTATTGACCTTGTCTTCGTGGAATGCTCGTGTGGTATATGTACGACGTATGTGTACACTTGAAAGACGTTCTTTACTGTCTCATTATTTTAAAGCTACATACCGATTCGAATCTTTTCGTGAAAATTTTGCGAAGGTATAGTTCGTTTCGCGTTACTCTATGGCAGTAAATCGCAGTATGCTGTACGCGGAAATTTTTTAGTTTACAACTGCCATAAATTTTAGTGTTTTCAAAACAACGTCGACGTATTCTCAATTTTTTTTAATGGTCGTGGCATCGGATAGAGTCATTACAATGATGTAGTGGCTATTTTATAGTTGTTATAGAAGATCAAGGTGACCATCGCAAACGGAGTAAATTTGAAGCAATTTTGTTATTTGATAAGCGGCACGCTTAACTAGAAGATTTATGTAGTTTTTAAATCAAGCGAATGCATAATCAAACACATTTATTATCTACTGCTGTAAATGAGATGTACATATACATTAAAAATTTAGCGTTTGCAAAAATCACAGTTCAGCAATTTTTGCTTTATCTCTGTCAAAACTGTTATAATTCAAACATTTACACGATATTTCAAGATAAAAATCAGAACTTTTCGCTTTATAATTCCACGCGATTACTTCGCACTAAAAATCAAATCCATCGGAAGCAAGTGTACGCACGCTCGGCTGACAAGGTTTTCCCCTTTACCGATCGACGAGTCGCATCTCCGGAGTCGAAGCTTCGAGTTTATTCGTAAAATCACGAGGGACAACAGTCTTACCCGGTTCGAACTCCTGAGCCGAGCGCAATCGAATTGCCGTATACCAGGCGCTCTTTGCACAGTTGTCCAACTCGCCGAAGAACTTTCGTAGAATATTGAATTTGGATTCGCTAGCTTGACGCTCTCGCTCGTGGACAGGTGTAAGGGAGAGTCGATCCTGAGCGATAAAGTTTGTATTCGCGATATGGTGTGTTTCTCGTGAAAGGCAATAGTTTTACCATCGAAAAACTTTATTATTTTTAATTTTCGGGAACTCAATTTTTGCAAAATGTATTATCACCAATTATTATATACGAAGCAGACTGAAACGGATCGGTCTCGTCGTACCTGGCCTTAATCTACTTACCGCATTGCATCACTACGTCAGACGACGTTCCTACATATTTGCATAATACGTGCTACTGACTCGCAGTATCAGCCGTTACATAAACGTAAATTGTCCACTCCTCGATGAAGCTTCTTTCGAGAATTACAAGCTGTTCGCTTAGCGGATATTATACCAAAGAGGACAATAAAGAGTCAAGAAAAATCACTCGCTTCTCTAGCTAATACCAAGCTTACGCTCTAACGTATATCTTCTCCCATCTCATTTCCTTGTTTTTGTTTTCGAAGTTTATTGATACTACAAAAATCGCTCGTCTCGAGTGCGCGCACTGCAAGAGTGAAATAAACTGCGTCGTAGACGATCTCTATGTTGAACGTTGACTGTAAGCGGAATGATCAATAAAGATTGTATAAGACGAGATAAAACCGAAGAGAAAGACTAGAGTTGAATGTAGTAACATGATACGCCATTTCGAGTCCTGATTCCGCGAGTTATCAAACCTCTACAAAGCCTCGATTTTATGAAAATAATAAACAGCGAGAATGGAAATTCCATCTACCGGAAATAATGGAACTTCGTGTGAGGCGACTATACCTATACGTGAATATGCAGTTTGTTTAGAAACGGACTGCTGACGAAAATTGCAGTTTCATCGTCCGATGCAGGAGAGACGATCATTAATGACTTTCTGTAGCGAAACAATGGTATGTGCGCGCAGTTTCGTGAGCCAGAAATTAGCTGAAACTATTTCGTTCGCTTCTGAGATCGATCAGACTAGAGACGAGGAAGAAAGAGAAGAAAAAGGAAGTTTACTCGTCTATGTATGCAGTCTCTGAAGGAGGAAAATTCTTGATACGAGCGCAGCGAAGGAAAAATATAATAGAGTACGTTCTTCGTGTAATAGCCAATTTGGAAAATTTTATAATGCAAACTATTTCCAATAAATCACTGCTTTCATTAGCGCGCATGAATTCTTTCTCGTCGCACAATGAAAATCGGTTCGTTACGCGATTTCCGTTTGAAATAATAACAAAGGTAAACACTTAGCGTCAAGCCGCTCCAAGAAGCTTAAAAAAGAATACGCTTAAACAATTCAGCGACAGCTTGCTTCCGCGTTCGACAGACGCTTTTCTCATTTACGCAGGAAATACGCTCGCGTCCGATGCAGTCAATCGATTCGCGCACACTCGAGCAAAGATTGGAAACGCGGCTAAACTCCGTTTGCTCGAGCGTCAGTCCCAACGGGAGTCGCGTTTTTCTCTTCTCTTTTTTCTCTGCAGCCTCGCTTTTCTTCGAGACAACAAAGAAAAAGGGCACAGGGGGCTCTGATGTGGCGGCGTTGGTGTATAAAGAGCCAAAAAAATGGCAGGTACCTTGCGCCAGAAGTCTTTGCTTGAAAAGCTGAGCTTGACGTTTTCCTTGACTGCGTTTGTACATAGCATAGTTGGGAACTACAAAACATCGTTTTTGCGGAATATGCTATTTGGGCGGGAAAACACGCCACTGACGGTATATACACGGTATATGCGCGGCTTTGTCGTTCTTTCTTTCGTGTAATCTTCTTACGTATAAAAGCAAATATGCGGGCATTCGTGGTAAGAAAATACTTGCTTTGCTATTATGCGTTGAAATGAATGATTTTTTGGTGATTATTTAACATTAAATAGCTTAGTTTGGAAATTAAAAATTGGAGATTCTAGCTTCAGATGTCAAGTTTTCTTATGTTTTCTATTGTGTGATAGTTTTCTCTTTGTTCGCTGTACTCGTCGAACATTTGCTATGCAAGAGAAGGATGGAATCTAATCTTTCATGATCTAATCCATCCGAGGAGATGCTTCTGACAGAAGCTAAAACATACATTGTATGCACTTTCGTGCGAGTAACATAATATCGTCCCGGGAGTTGAATTCATTATTTTTTCTGCTTTCCTTTTCCTTTTTTTTTTCTTAACATATACAATGTAAACCAACTTTATACATAAATTTTCGTTATGTCATGCCTCATATATGAAAGATCGCTCTGATGTTCTCTTCTGTCGATCAAAGTTAAAAATAAAATGGAAAATCTATTCCTAAAATATATCTTATAAAGATTATAATAAAAACAAATAAGCACCAAGCCTCTCCTGCGGCGAATCTCTGTGATCCATTTATTTCGTTACGGCTGATGAAAGCCATTATATCAAAGTCTCAGTAGAATGCCAAGTTCGCCGAAATGAAGAAAGGCCAATTTGGTTTTGCATGGAATCAGTATATAAAAGTCGAGCCAAACGAGATTCTGCCTAAAATCCGTGACGGTGGCGTGGTAACCAGAAGATGTATTGATACAGCTGCCTGCGGGGCCCACTTCTCGTATTGCACTTCTCGTCGGATTTATTTATTCCCAGCTATTTATTTGCTCAACGCGACGTTTTCACGCCCATTTTATAACGTTTCCTGTTAAGCTTCCGGGATGCCAGCGCGACCCACTTGAGTCAAGTTCAATCATAACGCTCGCGGGAATATTTACGATAATTTTAAATCGTGTGTACGGGACTAACCGCGTTAACGCTTCATTTTACCGACACGATCGATACATTACCTTCTGTTTATTCGACAGCTGATGTAATACGGTTTTTGATAGTCTACAACGCAATGAATTCATGCCCAATATAATCGAAGAATACGACATAAATGTATTATTCAAATAAACCAAATATTAAAAGAGTTTATCAAAAGCCAAGCTGAAAAAGTAAACGAACGTTTGCTCCTTGTTAAAGTTCGAGAGCAGTATATTTATATAGATAAGGACAAACTTGCATCTAAAATTGATTGTATAAAAAAAAGGGAAACTCAATAAAAGTGGCGCGTCGCGCATGAAGTGCTGCCAAAAAAGATAGTTCTTATTCGACCTGTAAATTTTCGATCGTCCAAAGCGCCGAGTGTCTGCGTTCGCACAATTGATGAGGCTCTGCATTGGTTCAATTTACCAAGATAAAGCGAGGGTCCATACACTCCGGTCACTTGTATAACCCGGCACTCGAACTTCTATTGGCCTAGAAATCGCTTCGAGGACGTGCAACTATATATTGACAGAGGTTGTCTACGTGTCTAGCATTTTCATATCGAACACAAAGCTGGCTTCTTCTCTCTGTGTGTCCTGTGTGGAGATAAATAAGCGCGACTCGTCTGAAATATTGCTGATAATTCTAGGGGGACTCTTTTCGCTTTGCCATCGATTTTATTGGCTGTGCATATCATACACACACTTTCAATATAGGATTTATAACGAACGTTGGCGATAACACTCTTTTAATACCATGTTTTAAATAGTAGCCTTTTCTTCGCTACAATTTAAAACAATATGCTCGATAAATCAACCTTAAATGAAACCTCAGTAGACAATGCTACATGTAGTTATAGTCGCAAGGCGCAGATCGTAATGTAAAAGCAACACCTATAAATACAATTATAGAAGAAAAGTTAATCTATCCGTCATTAACAGAGGAAAGCCCTGCTGATGTAGACAGTTATAGGATGAGTGGCCCAAGCAAGCCCAGAAAGGCATTCTTATCACCAGGTAGCACACCGCTATATCTAGACTTGGCGTGCAGATAGTGATAGAGGGAAACAGGAAATCACCTATGCGCCACCTATCGTCGCTAGCCATCAGAGATGCGAAGAGTTGAGAAGTTCAAGCGGTGGGGGAAAGTCCAGTCCAAAACAGTTTTGTTTTACGGCTTATATACTCAGGCATGACGCTAATGCGACTTTTCTGTTAGTATTCCAAAGTATTCCTCGAAAAATTGCGCCAACCCTCAAATCATCTATCTCTGCATCAATCTTCAGCTTATTTTACCATCTCGCACAATTCCTTTTAGTTTTTTAATTTCAGCTCGTGCGGCAGGTCAAGGAAAATCCCCCCCATCCAAAAGGTATAAACATTCCTTCCTCAGTCATCACTATCATCTTCTAAACGTTTAACCCGGTTAGCCGAGGCTAAAATGTTTTCTCTGTCCCCTCTCGCAGTCGTCCTTATTTTTGAATTCCTCGTGCAGACGCTTCTCCCCGAGCGTCATCGCGCGCGAAACGAGGTTGTCTCGCAGGAGCCGACGACAGTCAAACTCGTCTGCCGGATGCTGCGCAGCTGCTATACTCGTCGTTTTCTTGGGGAAAGAGGAGAGAAAGACACGAGCGCGGGAAAACGATCCGCGGTTAAGAAAGCCCCGACACCTTACTTTTTCTTATCTCGCGCTATATAGTCGACGTTCTTTCGAGCTGCTGCAGTATGGAGTCGGTTTTCGAGTTTTTATTATTTTGGGGTCGAGTCGAAGGTCATAATTATTATTCGCATTAGTTTTGTTTTGTTATCGAAGAAAAAATTGTGTAATACCAGAAAATTGCAGAGTTCAATAATCTGTATGGAAATTGTTACGCAACGCCTGTGAAATGCTGTTAAGTTGATCTAATAGGAATTTGATCGATTGAGATTTCAATAGAAAGTGGAAAACTTGTAAAACTTTTACTCGCGCGTTGGGTTTCAATATTGTTGCGCAGCAGCGCGCGGCACTGAAACGTCGAGGTAACCAATTTCACGACGTAATTTCGTAATAAAAAAAAAACTTTTTAATTGACGCGCACGCGCGCCGTATGATTGAAAACGTATGACTTTTCCGACTTAATAATGCGAACTATTATATAATATCATCTGTCGAAACTTCTGAAACACGTGTTAATTTTAACTCTCTCCGATTAATTATAACGAGAAACATATACTCGATACTAGAATAATCCTCCTGCGAAAATCCAGTCATAAAACGTACTATACCCATTTAAGAGAATCCTGCACGAAATGGGTAAATCTCGAGAAGCATATCCTACTAAAGATTTATCGAATCGTGAGATATAAAAACTGTCCATAATCATAGAACGCAACCGCTTACGCCTGTACGATTCTCAACACCCGACATTCCGGCTGTGCTCGCGAAAACGGCCTTTTTCTCATAGTCTTCGTCTCGCCCAACCGTCTCGAGAACAAGCGAAGCTTCATCGCGGAAATCCGGTCACGTCGCCGGGACGTCTAGCCGGGCCATCGGCTCCCGTTACCCTATATACCGTGTCCTCGACTATACATACATCTATATATACATACAGACACACGTATATGCACCGGAGCGAGCTTGCAAGCTCGAGGAGCTTGGATAAAAGCAGAAGCGCGCGCGGATCTTTTTCTCCTCGTGTGTGAACGAACGCTTATCTGTGGGACGTGCTAACTTGGAGCTTTGCCTGCTTCTGCTGTTACTGCATCACAGACGGATAAGTCTTTTCACAGGAGCAGAGCGCGACCTATCTCTGCCATTTTTCACAGCTTCGTTGTGTATATTGTTTTATGCTCAAGAAGAAGAGCTTTCGAAATGTTTAATGGACCGGAATGTCTTGAGGTGTTATCTCTCGGTTCGGGAATTAAGACCGTTTACCGGGCTCTGTTGTTGGGGAGATGATGATAGCCGAATGCCAGAGCTGGAAGAATGAGTGTTATTAAGTGTTCCATGTGCGTGTGTGTGTGCGTGTGTCGAAAGTAATGTAGCTTGTCGAGATTATAATTAAATCGCTCGACCTTCGGGTCGAATCTGCTTTATGTATGACAATATTTTTCCCAAATAATATATTGCTGACAATATACGGATTTTCGTTATAATTCTATCGAATCCTCTGATAAATTGACGTAATTGCTTTTACAGTTAGGTATATATTCACGAAATTTAATTAAAGCGTTGAATAAACATTGCGAATAAACTGAATATAATGACAAAAGCAGTTTTCGCATGAACATTGATTTAATTGGTAATTCATATTGACAATCGCGATGAAAAAACGATTAAATCGTACAAATCAAATTCATGTCCAATCGAACTTTTTCAATATTTAAATAAAGCGCACGCGAGCTCGCCTTTATAGTCAGACATTGACTTCCTATAATTAACGTAATTTACAATTCGCTCTCAGCATCGAAGCGAATAATGGAAAAACGAATCAGCGCTTATTCAGCGATAGAATACATTTTTCAAAAGACTCGCGAGAATCTGTTTGGTTAATTGGACGACTTCTCCGACAACTCGAGACGACGAGCTGCTACAATTTGAGACAACGACGACGACGACGACTGTATATAAGTTAGCGCTCGACTCGAGCTCTCGTTCTCCCCTCCAATTTCTATCTCTTCGTTTTTCCTATCCTCGAGTCCAGGAGGCAAATTTGCACGAAAACACGTGGCTTACACGAGTGGAAAATCCCGAGGCGACAGCTCCCTCACGTATGCATTTGGAATATATATCGCATTGGATTCCCTTAGGATAGAAGGCACTTAGATAGTGATTGGCTTTGCAGTCTTGCTTGGTGTATAGAGGAAAACTTCGTTTTTGAATTTTAAATGGAGAATTTTCAATGACTTCGTAATTGAACGTTTGCGGAAATTCACAGGCAACTCAGCGCGAGATGAAAAGTGTTGTTTAAACTAGCAGCATTTCCAGCTTGGGTTAGAGACAGACGACGTTTGTACCGCATATTTGTTTAGTTTATTGCCTTCTCGCTCTGCAAATACGATTTTGTTAAGAGTATTTCTGAAAAACCGTCAGCGAATGATATGCAAGGAAAAAAATGTTGACAACCGACGAAGGAAAAAAAAAAGTTTCAAAACTCCTCGTTTCCGCGGAGCGAACGTGTCACTACAGCCTCGAATGTAGCGCATCGGCGCGTTTTCTCCTTACGCCAGCGAAAAATCCCTCGCGCTTCACAAGCCTCGTAGCTCGATGTTTAATTCACGAGCTTCAGACGAAGCGCTTCTCTTTCTCTCTCTCGCATACTGTGCGGCTGCTATATACATACGCGCGAGCGTTCGCGCGAATAATCGATCATCAAAGAGACATCCGCGCTCTGTGTGTGTATGTGTGTATGTGTAACCTGCTCGGCAAACTGGCGCTTTTCGCTCTATAGCAGAGAGGTAGTGGCTAAGCCGCGATAAAGGTGAGGCTGTGAGCTAGAAAGAAATCTGCACTCGCAAGAGAGAGAGAGAGAGAGAGAGAGAGAGAGAGAGAGAGAGAAAGAGAGAGAAATAAAGACGCGCGTATATAGTAGTAGTGTGAGGAGTTTACTGCGGACCTGTGCGCGAGATAATGCCGGGTATACGGCACACTTTGGGATATTAAGGGATTTGCTGGATAAGGCGCTTTTGATGGTGCGAAATTAAGTGCGAATGCTTATTCTCATGGTTACGCGCGCCACTACTGTGTTTCACCGAAGATTCTCGTGTGTACGTTTCCCTTGATGGCCTAATAAAGTCGTAAGTTTTTTAATGAATAATAACGAATCGTCTGCTCCGATGCGGGGATAGAAATAATAACATTTATAACACCGCGAGAGACTTCATCAAAACCAGAGCTTGCGAAAAGCTCCGTGACGTAAAAAGTAGATACTTTTATAATTCAATAAGTATATACACTTCTCGCTCGAACTTATTTTGTCAAAGCTGCAGCAGCAGAAAAAAAGTAAAATTTATCGCAAGCTCTAATGCAGCGTGAAAGTAGTAGTGCCGAGCTTGCAGCTCTCTATAACGTACTCGCGTCGGGTTGTAAAAGCTCTCGACGTGGTGTATTGCGTTATCCGAGATTCTCTCTCGTCGCGAGACAGGTGCAAGAGCCTGCCACTCGTTCCCTTTTTCTTCTGTGACGTGTGTGCTGCGGCCCTTCGTCCAATTATCGTCCCTGCGCACGACGTGCACACTGCACACATACGTGTGTCTATGTGTGAGCGCTTGTTGACTTACGTAAAGCAAGCTTGCGGGGGTAGTGTTACGTAGCGGTATATTATTGGGAATTCGATTGATTCTGAATATCAAGGACTTTCGGCTTGGACTTTCCTCTGAAGCGCAGTAGTTTTATTATCGAGTGTAAGTATACAGAGGATATATGATAAATTTTCTTACGTCTTTGAGAGAAATTCGCCGAGGTGATTAATGGTTACTGGGAGAGAGGAAGAGAGTTGGAGAAATTAAATTTTCCTCCTCGTCGGGAGCTGTGTGTTGTGCTTATGATGCTCGCTGTGCGGATGACGTTTAATGAAAACCCGCGTGAAAAGTTAATTGTGTTTTCTGTCGTCTCTATCTCTCTCTCGTTTTGGTATCTAATCTGCGAATTGATTAATTTTTATAGGGATCCGAGAGGACTTTCGTTGAAAGAAATAGAGCTGCATTTGTTTATTATCGGGCATGTAATTACAGGAAATAAATTGAAAATTAAAGTTTAATAATTGATTTTCTTCTCTATAATTACTGCAACAAAGTATCGTAAATCACAATGACGT
>UCQR01073486.1:0-22492 GCA_900474235.1 Cecidostiba semifascia
CACACACACACACACACACACACACATTTTTCCAAAGCATTAGCATTTATACGCTTGAAAATATAAAAAGCAGAATAATAAAAATAAGCTCGACATTGTTTACGCGGAGAGACTCAGAGAAACGTCATAAATCGAAGCTGCTCGCGCGCGCGCGGTATCAGCATCTCTCTTTCTCTCTCTCTCTTCCCTGGCGAGAGGATTTATGCCGTCCATTAGTACGAAGCCCGGCATCCGGAAATCCCATTCGCGCGCGCGCGCGCTACAGTCCGCCGTATAAGGAATCGCGGCGACGAGCTAGTGTGTGGATATATGCGAGAGCGTATGCAAACCCGGCACCTCTATACTCCGCGCGCGAAACAAGAAAGAGCGCTTTAAATAAATTAACATTCGAAATGGGCTGCTGCTTTGCTCGGTTGCCGACGACGACGATGTGTTTTGCCCTGGACCTGGGAAATGGAGCGTAAGCTGCTTCTGCTGCTGTTGCTTTGGTCGTCGATTTTTGGGGATGATAATTGATGAGGTTGTGGTTTGGGGCGACGGGGAAGGAGGATTATTGATGTTTCGGATTTTCGGAAAGTTAAGCGGCGATCGTTGCTCGTTGGATATTATATGAGCGAGTGCTTTCTTCGGCAAACTTTTTGAGGTATCGATTTTTTGGATAATGATGATGATGAAAGTGTGTGCTTTGTTCTGTATAATTCATTGTAATTGTTCAATTTCGCTAATGAGTATACAACTCACGTGTGTGTTTAGCTCGAAACACGAATTAAATTTCGTCCGCAGAGTATATACCCATCGGTTAATTAATATTGGATTATACTTACGTATACAGCTACTACCATACTATAATATACGGCACACATACTCGTGTAAAGTCATGCAGCTTTAATCCACGTCGTCGTGTGCGCTTAGTTGGATTAAATCTGGCGATATGGCCAGGCGTGCATGAATTTTCTATGTTGACTATTTTCTTTTTTATTCCCGTTGTCGCTGTGTGTGTGTGTGTGTATTGCCACGTCATTTGAATATCTACATCTCAACACATTCTAGATACAAACACACGTGCCCCCGAGCGTGAGTTGAGGATAAAAGGCCGGTTTGTGGGTAAAAACAGATACACCGCGCTGATAAGACGCAGCGACATAATTAATTCAGCCGATTGTTCGCGGCGGGACAGTCACTTGCACAAACATAAGTGTACTATATGGATCATTTTTGCGTGATTGATATCCGGCGACGAGAAAAAAATTATTAATTTTCTTCTTCATTTGAGGCGGTGGTGTACACACGTATAACGGATAAATTTTTCATCCGACGAGGCAACAGAAAAAAACACGAATCGCGCCCCTAAAGAGCGACAGACATCGATCGCTACGCACGATAAGGAGAGAGAAAATGGACGCTGGTTATATAGCATTGGAGAAAAAATTACGCCAATCACCGACTTGAGAGAGAGAGAGAGAGAAAAAAAACACAAGAAAGAAGTAGCCAAGGAGTAGGAGGAGGAAAAAGAGACTAGTAGAAAAAGGGTCGTTTCCGGAATTTCGGAGAGAGAGAGAGAGAGAGAGAGAGAGTTCCACTGAGCGGACACACAGTAGTTATTTCTTCCCTCGTTGACTCCCGATCGTTTGTCGGTCGACTCCGTTTCTCTCGCTCCTATTCCGGACACTCCGGGCCATTTCTTCTTTTTTTTTCTTTCTCTCTCTATCTCGCAACCTCGGATATCTGCTGCTGCCCCCTTTTTATTTCCTTCTATCGCTCTTGGTTTGTCTCATTTTTCTTTTTTTTTTCTTCTTGTCTTGAGTGACTCTCCCCCCACGTGTATGTGTTGTCGCCGTTGGACCGAGTAGATGACGAAATACGGATTTTCGGGCATTAGTCTTGTTTTGATTGATTCGCCGTTAATTATACTTTCTCTCCCCCTCGGAAACTTCAGCGATAAGATTCTAGGCTACATCATCGTAATACGCGGTACAGCATTTTTCTAAAACGATTTTATAATGACACGAATTAAAATTCGCTTCATTAGCACGCTGCACACAGAGAAAAAAGCAGTTTTAAATTCCAGCGGCGCATTTATTCCTCGGCTCCGAAATTCGCCTCTTGCTTTTAATTGCTCTAACAAACTGTGCGCGCGCGACGACGCCTTTTTACAGGCATTTAGCGGCGTTGTCTCGTCCGCAAATTCGTTTATATGTATGTATATATACGGTACGAGAAACTCGGGGCGGAACAAGTACTGGTGGACGACGACGACGACGACAAGTTTTTCGATCGCGGCCAACTTTCGCGGCGCGAGTTTTATTGGCGCTCTGCTCTTCATTTTTTTGTTTTGTTTGCCGCTACTGGGTACCGGGATGCACACACGCGAGCCGAATGCTCAAAACAAGCTCTTAAAGAAAAAGTGTGTCTGAGGGAGTTTTCGACTGTGCCGTGCAGATTTACTGCACTTCCCGCAGCGATATCTTCCTTTTTTTGTTAGTTGGAGAGAGAGAGAGAGAAAGTTGGGATCGTCGCGATTTTGAGTAATGGGGCATTCTACCTAATGACGAGCGAAATGATTTATTCTTTCTTTAATCTATCTGGAAATAAAAATTTAAGAGTTATACTGATCGAACACATTTTTTTTCTGTCTGTTGCAGGTAAGTTAATTCAGACGTCCTCGACTGTCAGCCTCAATGAGCTCACCTGTCTCTTAGTAAGTAATTCGATGCCATAAAGGTTAACTCTTATTAATCGGCCACTCAAGCCGCTGACAAACGCCTCACTTAGCCTAAACCTAAAAAAGAAGATCCAAAACACGTACTCCAAGAGAAAAAAGGAACAGAGATAAGGCCAGTCGAGAGAGAAAAAAAACACCGCATCGCTTATCCAAAACGCATTTTTCTCTCCAGCCGCATGCAAGTGGATATTCCGCCAGAACCTGTCGTCGAGGGCACAGCGCCGAGATATTTCTCTGTCCGGCGTAGCCTACGACGTCGTTACTCGTCGTCGGGTATCGTCTTTCCCTTCATCCTCTCTACGAGTTTTTACGCGATCGTCGCTCTCGGCGTGTGTCGTTATACCGCTTTTTTACTTATTTTTTTTTCCTTACTTCTGCAGCGCTGACTCGAAAATCCGACGTCTATCGTTTATTTTGCTCACGAGCTTATAGCTAAAGAGATGGAACGTCGATGCGGTTTGAGACTTTTTTTCTGACACTGGGTTAATCGCGGGTAGAGAAAGTTCGCTTTGAGTGAATTTGGGCTTGGAAAATTGTTTGCGAATGCATTTTTCAAAAGTCACACGGGGGAGAATCGCCCGTGCAAAAGTTCGCGGTGTGCAAAGCCGAGAGGAAAATGGCGCACTTTGAGAAAGTTTCTTTTGAACTTCTTTCGGAGAATAAATCTTAGCTTTACCGCGGAGAGTTGAATATTTTTTTTCAGAAAATTGTTTTCGTTCAGGATTTCTTCGGATAAATGTGTTGTGCGAATTTTGATAATACGATATATTTTTACGTTTGGTGATCGATACTATACATGTTAGTGATATGAATGAAGAAGCATTAAAATCTGAGTTTTTAAGCAATATTTCTTCGGTTAATGTTTAAAATACCATAAAATATGACTCGTATATTAGAAGTAAGAAAAATTCAAAGCTCTATGTAATATTACTACCTTATACGTTAAAACTTTAATCTCTCTCTCTCTAGCTTCCTGGGCAAAGTCAAAAGTTAGCAGTCAGTAAAGTTGGGCGCGAGCATAATGCACCTTCGCAACTCGCGTATTATCCAAGACGAGATTTAAGTTTTAATAATACACGACATTCAACTAGTTAGAGTAATGAAATTTCCAAAATGCTCAAACGAAAAGCATTCTCTAGCTCCGCGAGAGAAGTCGACTACAACAAGAGTTCTGTTTATGTTAGAAAAGATAAATCCTCTGTAACATCTCTAATATACGCTCCAGATTACTCTCGTATACATAAAAAAAGTCTCGCTTGTCAGCTTATAAATTCTAAGCAGAAGTAAAAAAAAACTTTATCGCCAACCCCTATATAGTATATACATGACCGGCCACAAAAGAAACAACAGAAGCTCTCACATCCTCACACCTATATAGTCGCTTCGTGAAAGAAGAAGAAGAAGTGGTGGAGGTTATAGAGTGGCGATCCTCGTTCCTCATTCAAATAAACAGTAGTGCAGACAAGTGCGAAGAAGAAGAAAGCTTGGAGTATAGTGTATAAGGTGTGGGTGCGACGTGTGATGTGACCCAGCTAAGTAGATAACTGCGTACGTGACCAATTCCGTGGTCGGCGTCGAGTGGCCCGACGGCACGTGCAGGTGTTTGTCTTCGAACTTACAATGTGGTCAGCGGCACTTTGCTTACGTGATTGCTGGCGCCTCGACTCCCCCAAGACGACAAACTATATACACACACACACACACACATGCGCGCGATGTGTATGTGTATGTGGAGTGTATACACCTGGCTGTATCGTCGTCGTGGTTGGGAGATAAGCCGCGTATGCGAGGGAAGGGATTTTGCAGGCGGGGTGTGATGTTTGAAAACTGGGAGTTAAGAGAGAATATACAAGGGATGATGAGTGGCTTTTTTGGGATATAGTGTACAGTGAAGTGTTGTTGTTGGTTACGAGGATAAAGTTAGATTGTAGTTTCTTCAAATTTATCATCAGAATATTGTCGACAGCTGTCATCCATGAGAAAATTGTTATCAGTCCTGTGGTAAACGGATGGCCATGTCGTTCTTGTATATATAAAAAGACACGCAACACCTCGTATCAATCAACTCTCTCGGTCCACCACTGTATATTGCACTTCAAGATGATATAACCCAATATTGATGGACACAATATTGAGGAGCTCACACAGGGCGACACGAAGGAAATTGTTTAGCCTGCAAGGATAGATTGATCCAATAAATCTATCAATCACGAGATAGTCTCTCCAGTAGTATAGCTCATATCCTCAAATATTATATTTAACATCGGCTCTCACGACGCTTATTTTCTCATCTGTCACAATAATACATCTTCTATAAACACAAGAATATTCAATATCAAACTAATGCACTTTACTAATCGTATTATATCGAGAGAACGAATATAAAAAAAATTGGAGCACACGGCACATCGATTCATCGCACTTCTTTTTAAAAATTTATTCCTCAATCCAACCGTCGTACTACTGCGATGAATCAGCCTCACCGACGATATACACTACCCAAAGCCGCTCGAGTGCGAACTTTTTAAATCGATACAAATTCACTCTTCCGAGGCAATACACTTTATGATGTGTCCCCGGTTGCTGCTGCTCTGGTGTACACGCGCTAATTTCGAAGCTCGCGCTGCAGAGCTTCACAAAGCGAACGATTAATCTCTCGCTGCTGCACGCGCACGCGAAGCTTCCGAGGTTTATATACATTGATCATGTAATGCTCCCTTCAGCTCCTTTATACTTATATTCATTTTTCCCCTATTTATTTACTTACTTTATCTCTCTCCTACCCTGCGCGCGCTGCTCGCGCCACAAGCAAAGGTGACTGACTCTGTCTCTGTGGATTTCGAGCTACTCCTGTATTTATTTTTCTCCCCTTTCTCCCCTACAAGCTTTTCTTCTTCTTTCTTTTTCACTTTATATCATTACCGGAGAGAGAGACACACAGAGTTTATTTATTATCGAGCATATTACGGCATTTCATATACAATATCGCATTGTTCGATTCCTTTCTGTATATACTATGACTAAAATTCTTGTCATCGTAAATCTAGTCTTATGAATTTTGTGTATGTATACACGCTTGTTAATAAATCATTAGCTTAGAAAGTCAGTTCCCAGTTTTTGTAGCGCCCATATGTCGCGCGATGTATACAGCGAAAAACTCTGCTCTACTTTTTGCACACACACCCGCAACCCTTTCTCTGCAGCAGCAGTAGTAGTAGTAGTATACAGACTTTCAGGAATTTGCATGTGAATTAAAAGCTGGGATGTATGCCACGCTAGTACTGTGTTTTATTCTCTCTCTGTGTGTATATTGTAGCATCCGCAGCGAGAGCTTGTCACACACAATATACACGCAAACTTCATTGCAAACACGTGGTGTCTACACGCACTATATCCATCGGAATTGTGTGTTATATAAACATATTGCAACAACATCTGTATTTAATAAGGGCGAAAATTATTGCACCGCAGTAGCTGCCAATCGAGGCCGAAAAATAATTAAAATTATAAATCAAAAGTTACAAGACGAGGAAAAAAAAATCACCATCTCTCTCTTTCTCCAGCCGTAAAAATAAACGTCCGTCGAGGACTATATGAGACGCAAGAATGCCCATAACTTAAAAGACCGTGCCGAACTACCGTTATACGCGCGCTACTCGCATCCCCCTCGTCTCTTATATAGCAAAAACGAAATTATCGCGCTCTTTCTCTCTCTCTCTCTCTCTCTCTCTACCGCATGTATGTGTGATGTGTATACCTATAAGAATGTCGAAAAGTTCGACGAAATAAACGCCGCGATTAATCTTTGCGCGCAGTAGATATCCCTCCGATTTTCTCCGCTACTTTTTCCTCAGCTATACAACAACAGCAACAACAACGAGCGAACTTCTTCTCTCGTCGTCGTCGTCGTCGTCGTCGACAATGAGAAAGAGCGTGAGAAAGCGGTAGCCGTAGCTTTTATATTTTTTGCTATACCATACGACTGCTGGCGCGACATGTACACACCACTGCAGCGGCGTATAGTGGAATGCGCTGATTAATTGCGGCCGATATAAGCCCTAATTAGGGCTCTTCTCTCTCATCAGTTTTGACGAAGAAGAGAGTATTATATGTATCTTCCCTCGACGCGTATACGCGAAATGCATTTTTATATCGAGGGGTATGTGTATTGTACGTATACAATATCGCTCGAGGCGACTACACCGCTGTTTGATGGGCTGATGTGCACCGCCGCGGCGGCGAAAGGGTATATTTAGGTGGAGAATGTATAATTGGGAGAGTAGAGCTCTCGATGCGTATACACACGGAATTTTCCTGCATGCGCATATTATATGTGCGTGTGCGCGCTTCGCTTAGCTTCGTGTGGGTAGTTAATGGAGACTTGTTTAGAGATCGAGATGATGCATTATATAGGAGAACCTCTAGCTAGCAGCTTGATTAATCCGAGCCGCCATACGTGTACACAGACCTTGTAATCTGATGATTCGAAATTAGCAAGAAAACAATAACAATAGAGAAACAAGTCTCGTTAATTCCTGGAATATAAAGAAAACAGTATTGTATGCTATGTAGAGCGACATCCCGAGTATTTTAATTTCGTTTACTCGGCGTGAAAAATGGTGGCGACAACGGTGGTGGTGGTGGTGGCAGCCGAAAAGCCGCACGGGAAAGAGAAAGTGATACAGACCAGACGCGGCGACGCGGTCGATATTACTCGACGACGACGACGACGACGACGACGACGACGGTGGAGGAGAGAGAGAAGAGTAAATTTCAGCCCTCGCGATTCCGGTGTGACGAGAGAGAGAGAGAGGAAAGTGGGCGCGTGGGATCGACGGCTCTCTGACGTGTGGTGGCTTTTGTGCGTGTTTTCGGAAGGGAGAGTCTGATGGAGTTAGTTTCGCCCGTGTGAGCTTGTTGTTTATGCAAAATGTTTGTTTTCTCTTTGGGAGCTGAACTTTGATTTTGAGGTTTCACTTTTGGCATTTTTGCTGGTTTTCAATATAGTGCTTTTATTTATTATCGTGATTATCATGAATTGTCGAGAGGTTGCATATTTATTGCACAATTTATTTATTATACATATAGATAGTTATACGGAACTTTCTGAAAACGACAATTTTCAGATGAACTAATTTCACAATGAAACATGTCAATACCGATAGACGTTTCTTTTACAATATGTCGATGACTCGATCGAACCAATCGCGACACTATAAATCTAGGCGTTGTAAAAATAACCACGACCTTTCGAATTAACCAGAAGTCAGCAGCTATACATCTCGTCCCGCTCGCTCTCTTCCGCCCCTCGATACAAAAAACAGAACTAAAAGCAGCGCAAACAGGGGCAAGCAAGAATACAAAAAAAAAACCACGTGCAGTCTCGCGCGAGAGCTCGGCCTTTAAACGGGCTAATCGACGACCGAAAATCCTTAAATACCTTCTCCTCGGCGGCTCGTGTTTGTTCGGCACGCGCGCGAATTCCATATCGACGAACTTTGTGTCTCGCACTCGAAATAGTTCTCTCTTCGATCGCCTCTTCTTTCCTCCTCGTTTTTCTCTCGCCCGTGTGTATACACATATACCCGTCGTCGTCGTCGTTTTTTCTCTTCTGTCTAGGCTCGAGAGACGCGTCGAATAAATGAAGAAAAGCACGCCTCCTGCATATTTAACCGACTCTGATGCTCCAACTTTTTCTTTCGATGTGGGGACTCTTCTTCTCTGTGGAGATGGGCGGCTCGTCTGTCGTTAAATTTATCGATACACATTTCGCAAATTCGCTCCATTTTTCTCTCGATGTCGTGTATACTGTATAGGTATATGGACAACAACTCAATATTGTATGACAATATGATGATCCAATGTGTATGTGATCGGGTCATCGAATGTCACCTCTCGGGTCAACGTAGCCATTCCTTATTCACCTATATAATACACGTGCCTGTGTGTCGCGACGACGACGACAACGACGCGGAATTTTACAGCGCGCTGAAAAGTTTATGCGGCCGCTTATTTTAGTTAAGCGCGTTATAGCGGCGCGCTCTCTGCTCTTTCTCCAATATAGTCGCTTTACGATCGACCTGTCGGCGCTCGTAACCCGTCGAGCCGTTGCACACACACACAGCAGAGAGTGAGAGAGCCGCTGCTGTTCTGATGAGGCCTCGAAGGGCCGCGAAAATTAAAGATAGCGACGACGAGGAGAGCGGCCTCTTTAAAGATGAAACGACGCGAGCCTGGGAAAGTGCCACCGCGTGTGCAGAGCGCCCTTTGCGGGAATATTCAACGTATACGGCGGCGGCGGTTTTCTCCTCCTTTTTGTTTTAGAGGAGCTTTAACGAGTTTTTGCGAAATTATAATCCTGCGCGCGCTGTAAATTTCTGCGGCTACAAATTAATCGACCATCAAGTATTATCTACTGTAATAATGCCTCGGAAAAATTTGATTTTTTTTCTTTTTCTCTCACGTGTCATTTCCGTACGAAATGAGCGACGCATCCGTATTATCCTTATACATATACCCACACACGTGGTGACTGTCAAACGTGTGCTTGCGCGCGACGCGAAGTTTATCGATTCGGAGACAGATGGAGAAAGAGAGAGAGAGTGGGAGGGAGGAAGGGAGGACGATCAAGCCACGGTGCGGCTGAGAGATATTGGAAGAGCGCAGCGTACGAATTCGACGAACAATTTACATAACCTAACTCAATTCGATTTCAATCTTCCGCTCAATACGCGCCGCGAGTGGGGGGGTGTCGGAAAAGGAATAAAGGGTGCACGGGAATTTCGGGGGGTGAGTGAGAGAGAGAGAGAAGAAGGGGTTGGAGAAGAGGAGAGAGAGTTATTTCGTCGCGGGAAGAGAGAGAGAGAGAAGGTTATAGGAGTCGCGGCTGAGGAATTTCGCGGCAGCGGAGGAGCTGCGGCACGGCGGTAGAGTAATCCTTGGGATATTTGATTAATCTGATTTTGTTTAAGTGCAAGGGAGTCGAGTGTCTCTGCAGCAGCAGCAGCTTTCGCGAAGCTTTGTAATTGCTTTGACGAAACTATCAGCTGTAAGAGTAGACGAGACTCTCTATTCTCCTCATTCTTCGGTGCTGGATTAAACAATTAATCCTCCCGACAATGTGCTATAGAGCTTTTCTTGGCAATTTGAATTTCCCGCCAAAAGTATACAACTCTCATAAAACTCATATACGTCACCGTAATAATGTCCACTCCCTCAACACACGCGACAAAAAAGAAAATCACGCATCCCCGTGAGGATTTTGTAAAAAGCTCGCGCGCGCAACGAGAGCGAGTTTGACGACCTCGGCGAGCGGCGGCGCAACCCCGCGAGGTACAATTCCGCGTGGCGCATCGCACTTTTCGCGCGCTCGTGCGCAAGTCGTAAAGACTCGCGTTAGCCTCTGCCACAGCGCGGCAAACGACCGACGGCAGCAGCAGCAGCAGTCGAGAGAAAAGCTCAAAGTGCGAACTCTCGACGCTAATATCGCGCCTCGTAAATTATGAAGCTGTCGTCGTCGTTGCGCCGCAAAGTTCGAGAGCTTCAACCGCCCTTCTCCTTTGAAATATCGCGAGAGAGAGAGAGAGAGCCGTGATGGAGAATCATATGGTGAGGAGCTTCTGTGTTTCTTGCGATGCTGGGATTTTCCATTAAGTAAATCGAGAAGATGAGAGAGAGAGGAAGGATCGAAGGGGGTTGAGACATGTTGAGAAATTTGCTTTTTATCGGGCTGGAGGAGAGGAGAAGATGCTGTTTTTTGAAAGTTGCATGTACGTTGAATTGATCGCTGCTGTTGAAGGAGAAAAATCGGGAAAACTGAAGGTCTGTGAATATTTTTCAAAGTTTTAGAACGACGATTAATATAAATTTATGCTTTTCCACCGAGTGTATCGAATGACGCGTCAAGTTTCCAGGTTTTCTCTCAAATCGAAAAAAAATCGTCGATGCCGTGCGACTGAAAAATTAATTTCGTATTGTCCCGGTTATTTCAGAAGCTCACACGCATGCTTGAGAAATAGACTCTCGCACGGTATATTTTTGTTAACCTCTGGGACGGATTAATGAGATGAAGCTGTCACGCTGTACACGATACATAAATATTGCCTCGTATGTGTGTTGTGTCTCCTATCTATTTCCACTTCATTTTTTACGCCGTTTGAGACACTGTTCAGAGCGCGCGTATATATACGTTTGTTTTGATTCATGATTACACAAAACGATATACTTACTTGAAGATATATTTACGTTCCATATTATCAATCGTAAACATGAAATATTTTCTCTTAATTATCGTTCCGATACTGTACACAAAAAAATGTAATTAGCTCGTTCGCATCACCCCTCGTTTAAAAATAGAATTAATCCATTTCCGCCGCGGTGAAACATTTCAATCTGGTAATGCAGACGTTCGGAGAGAGAGGAGAGGCGAGACAGCGCGCGCGCGCGAGATTAGAAAAAGATTAAAAGTCCACGAAAACGCCGTCGCGGTATTTTTCAATTAGACCCCCTCTACTCGAGGGGGAAGAAGAGAAGAGAAGACGTTCCGCCCAGGCGAGAGCGCCTGCCAAACACCTTCAAGCGTAAAACGTCAACTCGCGAGAGAAAGCGCCGCCGCGACGTCGACGAATAAGAACGACGACGTCTCCTCCCACTCGGCTATACGTATATATTTCGTCCTGTTCCTTTATTCGCTCTCTCTCTCTCTCTCTCTCTCTCTGCGGATTCTGTTTCTTCCTTCTTGAAATTCTGCATACACTATATATATACACTTGTTCGTTTTTTTTCCTCTCCTCTCTGCTTTCAGCGGAGACTTCGCGGACGATTTATTTCCTATTTCGGATTGCAATTATTTCTGGCTGTGTATACATAGAAAAAAAAAGAAATATTCAAAATATAAGAGAGACTCTCTCGGCGAGCTCTTTACTATATAAAGTGATTGAAATAAGTTTGAAATCTTCGCAACACGACCACGTGCAGATCGTTTTAATTACGCTTGACGTCGCGCATCCAGTCTGTGTATTATATGTACATATATATTACGTAGGTATGCACACACAACTGCAGTACATATACCTTCCGCGGCTACTCTGCGCACATGTGCTCGCGAGAGAGCGAGAGGGAGAGAGTCCTAAGCGAGCGCGACGCTCGCGTCCGGCTGCTGTTGCTGCAGCAGACCTAAATTAAGACGTGTCGGCTCGGGTTAATTTGTGAGGGCGTCGCAAAAGCGCATGTATTATAAACTCACTTTCGTGGGCTCAGTATGCTTATAATGCGGTCCGCGATTCGTTCGAGAGAGGCGCGAACTGCACGGACCTCTTAATTAACGCCTCGGAAGTCGGATGACATTGTTTGCTTTATTTTGTGTTGGGATGTCTAGCGATGGGAATGTCGTCGAGTCTGTGTGAACAAATCTTAATTTATGGATATAATTGAGTTTCTTGTGTGATAGTTATACCTTTATATTTGTTGAAAAAAAAATTAACGACAATTAATCCCTCGTCCGACTCTCCATATGACTAATATCATCTTCTGTGAGAACATAATAATCGTTCCGCGTATATATAATACATTTTACGCATGCAACATTCTCTTAATGCGCCTAATGAACCAGTTTAACCTCTCTTATTATCAGCGCGCATAAATCAATGTAAAATATCATTTCGCGCCGCGGTGTCTTATACATATAACGTTCCTTTTTCGCTGTACGCCGCCGGGGGGACCGCCCATTAATTCAGGCTTTCAGCAAAATTTACCTCCTACCGGAGTCCGCCGAATAAATTCAAATTCAATAACAGTAAAGCAAATAAACGTACGCACTGCAGAGGGCAAGTGTGTGGAAGATAAGCACTGTGTATAATAACTGGCGCGCTGCTTCGGAAGGGGCGATGTGCATTAAGAATTTTTATATACGAGTGTGGTGGGACGGTGTATAATAATTATTTGGCGCTCGTTGAATTTCAATGAGTTATATGTAGAGATTAAAGCCTATGTATGCATTTTCAAAGTGTATACTTTTTCAGCTATAAGACACTACACTTTTTAATTACTATAAAACACTTTTGCAAAATAATTCAACCACGAAAATTCCGTCCTCCAAAAAGCCCGGCTATACATATACGTATATAGAGAATTTCAAAAGAGTATATGGAGAGAGAGAGAGAGAAAGCGAGCTCGTAAAGTGCAGCAGCGGTCGCGCCAGACAGGTATGTGCACGCGCGCATCCCCTTGGCAGAGAGAGAGAGAGCCCAGGTGCCGTATTTCACATTAGCGCGCGCTGTAGTCAGCTGGCGACGGCCCCGATGAGGAGAAAGAGGGAGAGATGGAGCGCGTGGGTGGAGGCACCTTGCGTATTATACACTCTGAAATGCCCGTGCGGTGTAGTGGATTATTTTGGAAAGATTTATCGTTGCTTCTGTTATGTATAATGATAAACGGCTTTAAGATTTTTAATATTGGAAAATTAATTTTTATAAAAGTTATTTACTTGGTAGTCTTGCTCTCACGCGTGTACATAGGTACACCCACCCCCTAAAGGGACATTGAGTGTACACGCACGTCTCGAGGTCTTTGGCAAACATCAAGTAAGACGCCCGAGCTACTCATCAAAGCTCTCTCGTGCGATATATCATTTGCAAACAGAGTAAACTGGAGAGTACTTCGAAATGGAGATATACACCATCAGCCAGACGCTCTGCAATTAGAAATTGCTCGTGTTTCGTGTAATTAAATTTTTCAAATTCGATTGCATATATATTTACCAATTCCGCTTGTAATATTACATAATTATAATGTGCGTTAAATCTTCTTCATACCGTGGAATTTACATTTTATAAAGTATATAGCCAGCAACACACAAATCCATCACTTATACATACGAAATTCGCGTAAAATCAAATTTGCCGCGTATTCCCGCGCTCGCAATCGTCCTAATGCACTTCTCGCGTGCGCATGCATCTTCTCGCCATTATCATTTCCGCTGTCTCCTCTCTCGCGAGGAGACCTGTCAAGAAACAAACAGTGTCGACTTATATACCCCGCGCATATCTTTCTCTCCTTCTCTCTGTCTCTCGAATAAATAAACATAAGCCTCTCGCTCTTATTTTTCGATTCGGATTTTCGCCTCTTATTTTTCTCCTCACGACTCTCGGCGCCGCTTGTACCGCGCGCGTTTATCTTGTCCCTTTTCTTCCGCCGCCGCGAGCTTGTACCACGTCGGGCTTTGTGTGAGGAAAGAGCGGCGCGTGTGATTCAGTGCGTATCAAGCCGAGAGAGGCGCGATAAAACGCGCCGTAATTTCACTTAATGATCTATCGAATGGATATACTTTGTGTATATGATACGTGCTGACAGATGTGAATTAGAATTAGAATATTATATACAGTGAACATCGTTTTAATGATTATTCTTTCCTTTATGTTTCAGGTAAGAGTCAATAACTTCAAAGAGTAATTCCGGTACGACCAACGCATGCGTAAGTCGAAAATTCAAAAATAATATACGCACTCCCCGTGAAAATGCATAAATCAACTCTCACTCCCCGCAAAAGAAAAAGAAAAGACCTCGCCGGATTATCAGGACGCATTCGAAAACCCCAAGAGCGACACGCACGGTCACTTCCATATACACACACACACAGGAACGTATGCGACACCGCACACATACGGAAAAGGAAAGAAAAAAATAGAAGAACGAGGAACGAAGGAAAAACGGAAAAAGGGGCGAAGAATGGCCGGGTCTCGTTGCGGCGAGTAAATCATCGGCGCAGCGGATCGTTCGACAAAGAGTCTTTATCGCGCGCTCGGCTCCGAGGACGATAAATCAGCTGTTTTCTGCCTCTCTCTCTCTCTCTCTCTCCCTGGGCTCATCCGTCCGCGGAATCCCGGATTCTCACGCGCGAAGGCGGCGCTTTTCTTTCTCGTTGCTGCACACGTGTGCATTACGGCGTGATTCATATAAGGAGGAGATTCTCTCTCTCTCTCTCTCCGCGGGATTCTTCCTCGTTCGGTGTGTGTCTTCGCATCGAGGGGCGATAAATTTCGAATAATTCGCGCCTGCGTATGTGTGTGTGTATATACATCTTCCTTCCTTTTTCTCTCTCTCTCTCTCTCGTTTCGAGAGAGAGAGAGAGCCCTAAGGCAAAGCGGCCGCGGCCCTTATTTATTTATTCATTGTGTTATAAGTGAACTATATTGGGATTTATGCGCGCGGGCAAACAATCGCTTTTTGTGCCTCGATTTTTTTCTCGAATCCTTCGAGAAAGAGGAGAGAGACGTGAGCGTTTACGTATTCAGAGGTACAAGGAGGTTCTCGATGAATTTTGAAGTGTATTATATCTCTCTATTATACAGATCCGTCGAACGAGTCGTGACGAGAGGATCGATGAATTTTTCATCGCTTTCAGGAGTATTTCGAAGAAATATGTCGTAGTCTCGATTTGAAAACACTAGCGTCTCTTGTTGAAGACATGCTTTAATTGGAAGTCTAGACTTTTAAAAATATCAAGTTATTAACTAATAATGAGCTGCCGATCATATATTCGCTCTCGGCTATATTTGAAATATTAATCACGTTTCTTTTTTATATAAAACCTACAGCCGCGTGGTATAGTAATAAAGATTTATAGTCGCAGACGAGTATAACATTGATCGAATCTTAAAACCACTGATATCGCAGCCGTTAGTCACTTCCTCTCTGCGTCACACACACACAGAAGGATTATACGCGCTCGAAATGTCAACAGCGTATAGTTTACTAAAAGGCTTGAAGCTTTCAATACTATACAGTATATCTTACACCCAATTTCGTGAATTAACACCCGCACAAGCCTCAAAAGAAGACAACCATGTCAACGTCATCCGCCTACAAACACCCCACCGATTTTTTGCTCCCGTTTACTTTTTTTTTCCTTTCGTCGGGTCAAAGCTCTCTCCTCTCTCCTGCGCGCTTGTGTTTTTCCCCAGAAGTCAAGCTCCGAGATTTTTTTCCCATATTACGAGGAGGCCTCCCCCGAGGGCCTCGTCGCTTTTTGCCGGCGTTTAATCAGGAACGAGCTGGTCTGACAGGTGACGGGGAAGCTTCCGAAAAATTTTGGGGAGACTGCAGCGCGTCTCTTTGCGCGTTTAATTAAGAGACTACGCGACAGGCGATAATCTCTATTTTTGGCTGACAACGACGTTGGTGCTGCTGCTGCTGCAGGGTCTGTCTTCAATTTCGAGTGTTTGTTATTCTTTGCTGTCTATTTGGAGTGGCGAGAATTTATCTGGATCTTGCTTTGGAATTTTTCGAGTGTTGTCGTTGGGAAGGCTGCCTGATTGTTTTGAGCTCGTATAAATAAGAGAAAAACCGCTGCCAATTTATTGACACGTATATAGCTTTCTATAATAAATTGAATTTTCGGTATATCGAACCGGATTCATATCGTACGCTCCAAATAAAGAAAAGAACGAAAGCAGCAAGAAACACGTCGTCCTGTCAACTCCTCCGACTTAATTAATTTCCTCTCGGCCCGCCCCTGCACACGCGTATAAAAAAAAAGGCAAGAATCTCTCCGACACCACATACAAACGTCGCGTCGTCCAAAGAATCGAAAGGCGGCACAGGAAGGCAGGACACGTGGCGCGCACGTGTGTGTGTCGTCGTCGACGGAACTTCCTCGCGAGACGTGAGGAGAAATCGATAAATCCTTCGCTGCGCCGAAATCGCGCGTGAGATTTACGAGGTACTAATCTGCAAAAGCAAGAAAAAAAATACGCGTGGGTATATTGTCGGAATGAAAATTTAACATCGGAGAGGAGATTGATTTTGTCTAATTACTTTTTTCTCTCTTATTTATTGAGCTGCGAAAGGAAGAGTTTGACCAGCCGGTGATTAATGCCACACACTCTGCTGGATGATTATGGTGGGAAACAACTTTTTCGGGTATATAGATTAGCTTCGCGGAAGTGTGTAGATTATTCTCTTCTCGGGGTGATTCAACGTGATGGAGAGGATCTTACTTACGCATGAGCGATCCGAAAAGTGCCGGTTAATTGCGCCGTTATATATTCGTGAAGCAAGTTACTTATGCGCTTACTATATACGAGTGTAATTAGTTGGGAAGAATAATCGTCTGTCGTGTATTACAAGTCACGTCAAAAGAAGAGAAAAAAAAAGAAGAAAAAGGAAATGAAGAGAAAAATCGACAGTGATGTAAAAGACGACGGCTACAAATTCACAACTGTCTTTCGGTATATACCTTAGCAGCACAGCGAGTACGTCTGTTAGGCAATTTTACAAGCTTCATTCTTCGCTCGTCGCAGTTGAAAGGAATTACATTTTTAGTGTTATTACCCGGTAGCCAGATGCTGTCGTACACCGTAAAAACTCATCTCCCCGGCGCATAGCTGTCCATGTGAAAATAAATTACACTTATAGTCAAATCCGGCTTTCTCTATATACAATATTCCAAATTGCAAAAGTCAAACGAAGAAAAAAAGAAAAATGCGCCCCAAAATCATCATATCCCGCGCCGCCCCGTAAAAATTAATCCCCTCAACGCCCTCGCGTCCGCGCGTAAAACTCAGTCGTATAAGCAATGACGCGAAACGACCGAACGTTACTCGCGAATCGTTTCTCCCGGTGTAGTCGACGGTGGCGGCTCTTCGCAGCGGGACTTTCTCTCTCTCTCTCTCTCCCTGTGTCTGGGCGAAACGACTCGTGGAAAAACGAGCAGCGCGACATTACGCGTGTAAAAGAGATTCCCCCCTTTGATCCTCCGAATGAAGCATTTTTCGCTGCCCTTCCGTCTCTCTCTCTCTCTCTCTCTCTCTCTCTCTCTCTCTCTCTTTCTCTATACTATATATCTTTTTTTATTTCGCCAGAGAGCGCGAAAGAGGGATGTACATTTGCATGCGAGTGGCGCGATGTGTTTTTCTTTTGCCGTGGAAAAATCTGGGGAGCGTATCTCTTTGGGAACTAAACGCCCTGCGAGAAAGAGAGAGATAGAGGAATTCCACAGTAATGCTGGCTTTTTACTCTCTATCTCTTTCACTGTACGTGTGATGCGTAAAAAGGCGTGTGCGCCGGGATTAATTATTTACCGCATTCGTCTTTTGTTTCCCTGTGTAAAAAAATGTACTTTACTATTATACGGGATTGTTCACGATTTTCCGGTAATTTTGTTCATCATCACATTTACTCTACTGCATGCATAACGGGGGGGTGGGGGAAAGAGAAACGGGATGTTCTGAATGCATTCAGTGTTTTTCGCGGCTGCTGGTCGCGTATATGTGGATTTATTTATCTTGAAAAAGCCTGTTGAACTTTTGGCTTCTTCCGATGGTACACATCACACACACTCCACTCGTAGGCAATACGAGTTTGACCCTAGAATAACACATTACACTGTTGGCTCAAGACGACTCGAGTCAAGATTTATTTCTCCTCGTGTATATTGCCTTGTTTCCCTACTCCACACATCAGCCTTCTCCTCAAATCCAAATAATACTCCCGACACTCACATAATTCACGAAAGCAGAGCGACAGCACCTTGCGTCTTCGTCGCTAAAAATCAGCAAGACGCATATACAACACACAGTCGTCGTCGTCGTCCTCGTTGAGTTTCTCGGCTAACAATTTTAGAGCCAGTTTAAAATACCCGCTCGCGCGCGCTCCATAACCCGCGGAAGTGTCGTATATCATCGACTTGTGTAAGAGGCGGCCGACAGCCGTCACGTGTGTCTGTCGCCCCCGTTCGACGAGTCTCTCTCTCTCTCTCTCACTCCTGAAAAACTTGTTAACAAGCTCGAGCGAAAAAAGCAGCAGCGGAAGCCGGCGGCCCTTTTTCAAATTCTTCCCGCGAGCGTACGCATCTTTTGCGCTATATAGGTATAACACACTCGGCGAAAGTCACATTCGAGTGCCATCGCACAGCCTGCATGAGTCGAAGACAGCTGCTGCTTTTGGCTTTTTGGAAATGAGAGGGGGAGATGCGAGGGAGAGAAAGCTAGATGGAGGAGATAAATGGCGAGGGTTGTTGTTGCGTTGTATGTTTGATGATTTTTAATGTGGTTTTGATGGAGTCCGTTTTTAGAAATGAATCTACAGATGCGATAATCATTTTTTTTACTATTGATAGAATGCAAACTATCATTTCACAATAATAAATTAAATTTGCAATATTGAAATATAGTTGAACTGCAAGAGAGATTCTTGACAAACAATAATAAGGTGCGAAACCAAAGAATGTCGTTTATTTTCTAATGAATATACAAAAAGTAACTGCCTACTACCACATCAATACAGCACTTTATTTATACATCCAGAAGAGGAGGACAGCTGTGGAGGGCTCTACGAGAGACGAGCACTACATGTATATAGGAGAAAGGTGCAGGAGAAAGAACTCACTCTCTCTCTCTCACTCCATTGGATAATGAGGAAGTCTTTTATCGTCTTTGAAAAAGGAAGTCATCTGACAGATACCGGCATGCTGCCTCCCCTGCTCTTTCTCTCTCTGCGTGAAGTGCCAGCGGGATCTTTAAAATCTTCGAGTGTGTTTCTCTTTCCTTCTTTCTTTTTTGCTTTTGTGCGATCTCGATGAAAGGCACTGTAGCAGCGTGTGTGATTCATACACGGTTAGAGGTGATGAGATTGGCTGATAGCTTTATTTTTTTCACTAGGTTATTTTTATGTGAAGACTTGCTTGTTTATTAATGTATTTCTTCATTAAGAATGAAGTCGATTGGATCCAAGTAACCATTTTCAAGAAAGAATGTACGATTCATAAGTATCTAATAATTCAATACGTCTTGCATTGTTAAACGAAATTTGATTGAATAGTCAATATGTGAATCAATAATTCAATGTTGAAAACTTGATTGGCATTTCAAAATTAAAAAGTTCATTTTATTGGCATCCGAATCCGGTATGTTACTAGAATATTCTGCTGTTTTAATACCAGTAATTCCAATCAATTCATCAGCGATAAAGTTATAAAATAACCAGTCATGCGTAAGTATTTAGATACATGTATTTAGGCAAGTAAGAAACACTAAAAGTGTTTTCTTAATAAAGAGCAGATGTACTACACTATTAAACGAGTAGAGATTTAAGATACAATAAAGCATTTAAAGAGTACATATTTTTGACAAACGTTGAAAAGAAATGTTGACTGACGAAAAAAGTATCTGAAAATATCGAAATGCCCGCATGACTGAAAAATAACTTGGTTCTTCACCCCCCAATTCAATCAACACAACACCTTGTCCCCTTAATTTTCCAACCGATAAAAATCCATCTCAATCAACTCCATCGCAAATCCACACCGCGAAACGTTCCACTCTCGATCTCCAATCCCAGTCCCCTCTCGACAACGACGACGACGTCGTGCAATAAGGAATCGACGTAAAAATCCTCCTTCTCTCTCTCTCCAGCAGAATTTCATCGACGTCTTCTCCAAGTGCACTGCAAGCTCCTCTCCTGTATTTTCCGCTCCGGCACTTCATCGGTCCTATACAGTGAGAGAGTAGCGCCGACATCAATGACACCATTTAGCAAAGAGGCCTCTGAAGGGAGACAAGACTTTGCCGGGCGCGATCGACCTTATCGGAGCAATCGCGCGCGGCCAAACTATTGGCTTCGGCTCTGCTATATGTATATACATATATAGAGAGAGAGAGAGAGAGGCATAAAGGAGGAAGAGAGAGTGGAGACGCCGGGCCCATTAGCGCCTCCACAATTAAGTGAACGCTTCCGAGTCGAGTGGCGGCGTTAATACTCTCTTTCCCCGCGGCGTCATGCGCTTCACACAAGAGCATGTGTGTGGGTGTGGAGTTTCATGTTTCTCAAAAGGCTTTGAAAGGGATATAGGTCTGTCTGGGTCTGATGGTCTGGTGTGGAGAATTCTTTTTTTTTCGCCGCTCCAATCTGACGGTGCGGATTTCGTTGCGATGATAGGGTTTGAAATTTAGCGGATGATTTGGTTGGATGGACTTTGTGAAAAAGCTGGAATCGCATCTGGTTGTCATTCGATTTTGGAGGTACATTGTGTCACGGATATCGTTCGGACGGTGTGTTTCATCGAAAAAATCCAGAGCTTTGTGGCTTTGCTTTTCAGATTTTAAAACATATATACTCTTACTGCTAGTACACTGTCGCATCAAAAAGCAAGCTTCAAATATGATTGATGAAGAAAAAAAAAGAAAAATAATTTCACGCTTTAACGCAAGACTCATCAAGCGAAGCATTCGTTATTCCTAGAACATCGAAAACATTTTAGTGCGTATATAGACATATATACATTACAAAGTGTGAAATCATCTCGCTTTTTACAACGAGGAACTAACAGCGTTTTCACCATTCCGACAACAAAATGCTTTATCCCCGTCACATTTCCATAGAGCAATATAATATACCTGCTACATAACTATCAGATAAAAATTCGTCGCTCTCACGCGCGCTGCATGTAATATAAAAAAAGCGCAGCGTCGACACTTCAAAGTGCGCGCGTAAGAGAGACGAGGTGCTGAAAAAGCAATCGCCTCCATTTATAAATCCAACGACGCATTATCGCCGCTGCAGTCGTTCTGCGCCGGGATTCACGATCTTTTAAGTACGAACACGCGCGTCCATTAAAACCGAATTGTCTCTCTCTTCTTCCTCTCTCACTCACTCTCTCTTTCTCTCAGGTCGTTTTCAGCCTATGCGCTTCTTTACTCTTTCTCAGCTCCTTTTTTTTTTATTTCCTCGAGTGTCATATTCCATTGTGGCTGTGAGCGGTAGTACCGCCTTTTCATTTGCTCGGCTAAAGATACTTCTTGTCGAAGTGTATACTACACTCGACGACGAAAAGAAAAAGAGGGATGACGTGTGTGGAGGGAGAAGAAAGAAAAAGAAAATTACTACTTCCAGCCGAAATAACCTACTGTATAATACTCTGCAAGCGAGATAAGAGCCGTTCGGTTGAAAGTAGAGTCACGGATGGCTTTTTAAGAATATGCTTTTAGATTGTAATTGAATCTCTTCTTTTATTAATAGAAAAAAGTACACGTATTTCTGCCGATAATCATGGACTACAACTCAAAATTCCACGTTATCTCGACATATTAACAAAAAAATTCCAACCAAAACACCCACTGCTGCAAGCATTATCAATCCACCTCTTCTCGCGAATTCTATAAACGCACAAGCCACACAAGAGCAATTTATAACGAGCGCGACATGGCGCAAAAAGAGGCGCCCGGTCCGAGAGAGAGAAAGAGAGAAGAATGATGCTCTCCGGCTGGAAAGCTGGGTTAGGAATGCGTAATGGCTAGCCGGTGCGCTTCAATTTTGGAACGCGCGCGCCCCCGCTATTTATTTATCGTTTTATATACTCTCTTCTTCGCTCTCGTGGCTTTTCTATTTACGCTGCGCTGTGTTGCAGGGAAATAATATCATTCTTCCGAGAAGGAAAAGCACACGCCCGCCACCGCTGATGCTCTCTCTCTGGTATATATAATGGCACTTACGTATAAAATATTTATCTTTTGTTTCTTTTGATCTCCGACTCTACAACCGCAGCAGAGCAGAGCATCTCAGCTCTCTTCTTCGCTAAGAGCCTCCGCTATACTATATAGTATACGAATATTCGTTCTCTCTGTCTGTGGCTACAGCGAGTTAATGATGTCTTCGGCTTTATCGTTCGGGCCGTAAAACCGACTTCATTATTTCCTCTGGGCCGTGACCGTCGTCGATTAAAGGCGCTGCTGCTGCTGTTGCTGTTGCGCCCTTGACCCTCGGCACGAGGCGTAAACC